>CM042167.1:4638951-4681451 GCA_023376005.1 Doryteuthis pealeii
TGTTTTTTCATACCACTATTTAATTGTTCCACTACAAAAGTATATTTTACTCTACAGATGCTAGCTATCTTTATAAAAATCTCCCAATAAATTATTTTAGTTCATATCTGTTTGAACATTTTAAATCCTTATTTTGTTAAATAAAACTACGATTTCCAGTATTCGTCGACTGACCTTGACCTTACTGGGTTTTATTTGTACACGTGTGCCACGGGTACAAATAAAACTCTGACCGGAGAAAACTAAGTAATTGATCTGATAAAGATAAACGCACGTAAATAAAAATAAAACACGTTGTTTTCACAAATTTGAAAAATAAATGTATTTTAAAAGAAAATTGTTTCGATGGGGTTTCTTTTCATTTTTTTTTTTTTTCAATAAGAATCCAATATTAGCTGATTCTTTAACATAACAGGTACACATTTTTGTTTTTCTCATTTCCCATGGCAACCCATATTAGAAAGAATCAAACGCCAATCACTTTGTTCTCTTGTCAAAATCAATTTCATTGTCGCAGTTGCACAAATTAGCAATAAACTCCAATGCAGATGGAGAGTGAGTCAGGAAACTAGGAATATGTTGTTTACACAGATAGCTGACAAGTTAGTAAGAAGGAAAGAAAGAACGAGTGAGAGGAGACCGGGTGAATTGTGGCAGATGTCACGCAGGTTCTCTTTTGCCTGGCATACTGTCTCTCCTCTTCTCTCGATCTTTTTAAATATCAAAAAAATATATTATTTATTAATAAGAATCCAATATTAGCTGATTCTTTAACATAACAGGTACGCGTTTTTGTTAAAACCTTAAAAGAAGTACACCCTTAACAGTTATATATATATATATATATATATATATATATTATATCGTTCTTTTCTTTTTATTTGTGCAGTAATTAGTTTCAATCATATATAACCCCACCGATATTTTTCGACCACAAAACAAAGGGAGGATCAAATTTAAGTGACCTGAAAATTAAAATAACTGATGCACCATAAAATTCATTCATTCCTAAATCAACACTGAAAATTTCATTAAAATCGTATAATGCTCGAATTTTTACTAATTATTTTTCAATCCCGGGTAGTGATTTGATTTTGTAAAATACGCCTATGAAGTCACAGTTGTAGGTAACTATAAATGAAAAGTTTTGCTTACGTACGAGCGTTTTGTTTATATATATATATATATATGTGTGTGTGTGTGTATGTGTGTGTATATATAAACATCAGGGTAATGTCATGGAGTGATGGCATGAAGCTTTTTCAAGAAATGTAATTCTCTCAGCTGTTTTTATATAAAAAGTTAATTCTCTCCAAACCAAAGATAGATTTTTACTATTTTTATATTTTTTTCTATTTCTTGGAACATTGACAATCAAAACGGTCATGAATAGATATTATTAATTACCGAACTCTACAACATTGACTCTCTGTCACAAAATATAAGAATATGCAGCAGTCTAAAAATAAGTTCACTGCTACACCAATTTTTTAAATTCATTTTAAGTATATTTAGTTAATTTCCAAAAGGCAGTAACACCAATAAATGAAATTAAATCACACCGAAGCCGGGCCGATGCAAGCTACCCCCGAACACCCCGACCGGTTAAGATACGTGGTGCTAGTCCCAAATGACTGCTTTTTCCTTTCCGATGGTAACACACATTAGAAAGAATCAAACCAATCACTTTGTTCGCTTGTCAAAATCAACTTTATTATCACCTTGGCATCGCAGAGGTAGAGTGAGACGGGAAAATAAAAATAGGTTATTTACACAAATAGTTGACGAGAAAGAAAGAGATAGAGGTAACTGGACGTATTGTGGCAAAACGGCTAAGTCATGTGTGTTCTCTTTTGTCCGGCAGGCTGTTTCTCGTTCTTCACTCACAGAAATCGTTTTTTTTAATATCCTAAAAA
This sequence comes from Doryteuthis pealeii, assembly GCA_023376005.1. NCBI lineage: Eukaryota > Metazoa > Mollusca > Cephalopoda > Myopsida > Loliginidae > Doryteuthis > Doryteuthis pealeii. The sequence goes on from CM042167.1 coordinate 4,640,868, forward strand.
AAATTAATTATTCATCAATTTTCTCTAATCGGTTTGGTGCATGTTAGCATTTAACCAAAAATATCAGCTGATCTTACTCATGTAAAGTGCACACAAATTAAATTTAAGTTTGGTTTTAGTTTGAATTTTACACCTCCTTAGAGGTGTCCACAAATTTGCGATTGGCACCCTGGGGGTGCCGTCGCGGGGTATTGGAATAGTTTTTCAACTAGCAATAACCACGCCTCGGAAAATCCTCATCGGCCATTACCGCCACTGCGCAAAGCTGCCGGTTGAGACTCACAGTTTCACGTATGTATTACGAGTCGACACAACATGCCCAACATTGTTTTTGTTTGTTTGTTTTTCAGTAATATTTAATTGTTTCCACTACAAAAGTATATTTTACTTCCTTTACAGATGCTAGATATCTTTTATAAAATATCTCTCAATAAAATTAATTTCGTTCATATCTGTTTGGACATTTTAAATCCTTATTATAACAACGATTGAGAGTATTTGTCGACTGACCTTGACCTTACTGAATTTTATTTGAACACGTGGCCCTACTCTGACGGGAGAGGATAACTCGAATGAGTAGAAAATAAATAATTGATCTGATAGAGATAAATGCGTGAACACAAAACAATAAATAAATAAAAAATATTTATTTACCTGTTGATGAAATTATCTTTAAAATAAGTTTTCCCTAAAATATATTAGGGAAAATATCTTTTTACGAGGTCTGCCCTACCCTATTCTATTTTATGAAATCTGAAAAAAATTAATCGATTAAAAACAATTTTTAGATTTTTCTATAAAAATTAGAGACTGAATAATAATATCAGAATATTTTTATAAGTTTCTATATGGGATATTTTGGTAAAAAGAAACTATGAATACAATATTCTGCTAAAAAAATATCAATAAAGAAATCGACCATGTAAAAAAAAAACCGGATTGTTTCACTTATTTTTCAAGATAACAGTAATTTTTCCCAATCGGATAATTTGATTTTTGAATCAACTGTATTTTCTTTATAACAACTCTTTATGTTTTTTTTTGGTTTGTTTGTTTTGGGGTAGAGGGAGGGGGTTGCGAGATTTTGTTTGAAAAGTTAAAAAATATTTACGTTTTTTCCTTCAATATGGCCTAAACTAATCACGTGACGTGATTTTCGTGGTAACTAATGTACAAAAAGAGCGTACCTGTTAAAGCACCGTACTACATACATACATACATACATACATACCTAAAAAGTACACCCTTAACAATTATATATACATATATGAAAATCGCATCAGCAAGAAACTAACATTTACCAACCACCGTTGATTTTATATCTACGCTTAAAAAAAAAACAAAAACGAGAGATGTATTTATTAATAGTTCTGCTTACGTTTGACCGTTTTGATTAAATGTAAACAAAAGGTTCGAACGTAAGTAGAACTTTATATATATATATATATATATATATATATATATAATATATATATATATATTATAAGAGATTTATCCAAAACTTGGTAGTAAGGGATGATTCTATATGTGATTTCTAAGATCCACTGTACAAATATTGATGATCCAGTATGTATAAATACAGCGAATCTTTAAATCCCTGAAGAGAGCTCAATGTAAAATAACCTTTTAGATTATATACAGCCCCAATTTTCGTCGAAATAAATTTATTATGGGATCACTGTATTGAGTTCTTCCTTCATTTTTTGATATATATATATATATATATATATATATATATATATATATATATATATATTAGTTGTAGAAAAAAGTTTTTTCTCTCTACCAGGCTTTCGGTGTTGAAGGTACACCTTCCTCAGAAGAAATAAAAATTATAGGTAGCTATATTTTATATACACTTGTCTAGTTTAGAATTATTTTTATTTCTCTCCCTGTATTCTATTTAGTATGAATTTTTATTTATCTATAAATTTACAAAAATCATAATCCTATATTAGCTGATTATTTAACATAAGAGATACTCATTTTTGTTTTTCTCATTTCCCATGGCAACCCATATTAGAAAGAGTCAAACGCCAATCACTTTCTTCTCTTGTCAAAATCAACTTTATTATCACCGTTGTACTACAGAGTGAGAGAGAGACAGGAAACTAAAAATATGTTATTTACACAAATAGTTATCAAGAAAGAAATAGAGAGAGAGGTAACCGGACATATTGTGGCTAACTGGCTAAGTCATCTGTGTTCCTTTGTCCGGCAGGCTGTTTCTCGTTCTTCACTCCCAGAAATCGTTTTTTTTTAATATCCTAAAAAAAATTAATTATGCATCAATTTTCTCTAATCGGTTTGGTGCATGTTAGCATGTAACCAAAAATATCAGCTGATTCTTTTGTTTTCTTATCAGCTTATTTTAGATGTAACGTGTACACAAATGAAATTTAAGTCTGTTTTTAGTTTGAATTTTACACCTCCTTAGAGGTGTCCACAAATTGCGATTGGCACCCTGGGGGGTGCCGTCGCTGTGTATTGGGAATAGTTTTCAACTAGCAATAACCACGCCTCGGAAAATCCTCATCGGCCATGGTATCGCCACTGCGCAAAGCTGCCGGTTGAGACTCACAGTTTCACGTATGTATTAAGAGTCGACACAACATCGCCCAACATGCCGTTTTTGTTTTTTAGTAATATTTAATTATTTCCACTAGAAAATTTCATTTTATTTCCTTTATATATGCTAGATATCTTTTATAAAATATCTCCCAATAAAATTATTTTAGTTCATATCCGTTTGAACATTTTAAATCCTTATTTTGTTAAATAAAACAATGATTGACAGTATTTGTCGACGGACCTTGACCTTACTGTGTTTTATTTGAACACGTGGTCTTACTCTGACGGGAGTGGAAAACTCGAATGTATAAAAAAAAAAATTGATCTGATAGAGATAAACGCGCGAAAACAAAATAAAACAATAGATAAATAAATAAAAAAAATTATTTACCTGTTGATGAAATTATGTTTAAAAAATAAGTTTTTCCTAAAATATATTAGAGGGAAATATCTTTTTACGAGGTCTCCCCCAGCCTATTTTCTTTTATGAAATCTGAAAAAATTAACCGATTAAAAAAAAAAAATTTTTCTATAAAAATAAGAGTCAAGTAATTATAATAGAATATTTTATAAGTTTTCTATACGCGGATTTTAGTTAAAAAAAAAAAAATTTGAATACAACATTCTGCTAAAAAGTATATCAATAAAGAAATCGTCCATGTTGAAAGAAAAAAATGGACTGTTTCACTTATTTTTCAAGATAACGGTAATGTCCCAATTGGATAACTTGATTTTTGAATCAACTAAATTTTCTTTATAACAACTCTTTATGTTTTTTTGGCGAGATTTGTTTGAAAAGTTAAAAAAATATTTACGTTTTTCCTTCAATAATGCCCTAATCACGTGACGTGATTTTGGTGGTACCTAATGTACAAAAAAAAGCGTACCTGTTAAAGCACCGTACTACATACATACCTAAAAAGTACACCCTTAACAATTATATATACATATATGAAAATCACATAATCAAGAAACTAACAGTTACCAACCACCGTTGACTTTATATCTACGCTATTAAAAAAAACGAGAGATCTAATTATTTAGCATAAATGAATTAATAGTTTTGCTTACGTTCGACCGTTTTGATTAAATATAAACAAAACGCTCGAACGTAAGTAGAACTATATGTACCATGAAACCGTCCATGTTGTAAAAAAAAAAGAAGACTGTTTCACTTATTTTTCAAGAAAACGTTAATTTTTCGCAATCAGATAATTTGATTTTTGAATCAACTGTATTTTTCATTTATAACAACTTTTTATGTTCGTCATGTTTTTTTTTGTTTTTTTTGGGGGGGGGTTGAAACATATTAACGTTTTTCCTTCAATATTACCTCAACTGATCACGTGACGTGATTTTGGTTGTACCTAGAGTACAAAAAAGCTCACTAGGCAAAAGTAATTTGTTTTTCCTTCATTCATTTTGTTTATATCTTATTTGTGCATACAACTGGGCTTAAAGTTTTTGGTAAATCTATTTAGTGAAGGTTGTATTTTTAAAAATAATAATTAATATATATATATCGTATTTTAATGCTATATTAATCTTAATAATTCATTAGTGAGTTATGTGTTTTATGGCGCATTGCCCAGAAATTCATCTTTTCTATTTAGCAATTTTTTCTTATCCGGGAATCTAATTATCACTAACTTTTTCTTGTAAACATAAGAAACACGGATCAGTCAAACTTCGGCAGATATTGGATCTCTCTATATATAATTATTAAATAATTGGTGTTAAACTTTGATTATTTAAGTTCCAAACTAGCTAAGGTTGTTACATTTTTTAGTTTAATAGTTGAAAAATGGTTTGCACGGTTTTAAATTCTACGTGCAAACCATAAACACTCATTTTTCAAATATCGAGAAAGGTATGCATCTAACTTCTCTCTTCCTCTCTCTCTCTCTCTCTCTCTCTCTCTCTCTCTCCTCTCTCTCTCTCTCTCTCTCTCTCTCTCTCTCTCTCTAAAACATTAGGACAGACTGGGCTCTTTAACCGTGGCTAGGTAACCAGTCTAGGAGAAGGAAAACTCTAAATTCACCCCTGTTAAATGCCACTTAAGAAATTGACATTGTGTTGCATCCTGCTTGTGTGCAAGTGTTGGTATATATATATATATGTGTGTGTGTGTGAGAATGGGAAATGAATCCGACAATATGAGGAAAAAATGAGTAAAGAAAAGAAATGTAGATGGATAAAAATGAATTTTATCGATTAAAAGTGATATCGATAAAATCATTTTTATCCATCTACATTTCTTTTCTTACTCATTTTTCCTCATATATATATATATATATATATATATATATAATAATATATAAATATATAATGGTTATTTCCTATAAGTAACATGATGCCGACAAAGTTTTAAATAAATTAATTCTAATGGATACTCATTTTTTTATAATTCATGTTTTTCGATTGTAACCATATATATATATATAGTATATATATATATAAAATGGTGAATTCCTATAAGTAACATGGTCAAAGGGGAAACCACTCTTGACTTTGATAAAATTATTTATCTATTTATTGATCTACTAGGAAAAAAGAAGCCGGGTTAGGCTTAGGGTTAGTTTAATGGGAAAATAAATTAATAATTTATCAGTCAAGTGTGTTCCCCTTTGATCATGTTAGACTTATAGGAAATAACCTAAATAATTAACTTTTTTGCCTGGAAGAGATAATACCTTGTGTCTCTTGTATTTCCGTTATTCACTAATAACTGGAATAATCAATTAGTGTTTTCTTTTCTTCCTCAAATTTTTGATCAAAGAATGATAGTGGAAATAATCTCAAAAGTCTATCAAGTTTTAAAACACTAACCAAATGTACTTGAAATATTCGTCTTCCTGTTGGTGTATAAAGGATCCATTTCTAAGAGTGAGTAATTAAAATGGTGAAGTCATGTGACCAAAGATATCATAAACAAAAAATAGTAGAATGGTATCAGTCAAGTTTTGAAAGTCTTGGCCAAACCTCATTCTTCAGATCTTACAGATGTAGTTCTGTTGTCTGTGAGAAGTACCAACATTCATCTTGTTTAATGAAGGTCTTGAAGAACATACACTTGTTTTTCTTGAATAGGATTCCTTGGCTTATATATTCTTCAGAACAGTCACTTGTATTTCTTAACCTTACAAAATAACTATGCATTCACAATACTAATTTACACACACCACACACACACACACACACACACACACAAAGATCTATTATAACAATCGGACCATATGACCTTTTAGCACCCCTTTGCGATCTCGTTTCATAAGGACATTTTTTCATTTACACAGTAAAAACCCGGTTGTTTAACAGATGATTTTTAGAGGGTTTCTTTAAATTATAAAATTAACCCCTAACCCTAACCCCTAACAAACAACCGGATTTTGACAGTGTAAACGAAAAAAGAATGTCGTTATGAAACGAGATAGCAAAAGGAGTGCCTAAAGGTCATATGGTCCGAACAATCTATCTATCTATACATACATACATACATACATACATAAAGAGCAACTGTGTGTATGTGTGTGCATGTCCGGAGTAAACTACAAAAATAAAACCGTTAACAACAATATAAATATACATACACATTCACTATCAACATAGCTTGTTTTTGTGCAAAAATAATGAAGATTGCATTTATATCTGGGAAGATATTTATAAATTTGGATTTGAATGTTAAGAAAAGGGAAAGTCATTGGTTGCGTTCGTGATTGAAACATAAATCAATTATGTAAGACCAAAACAATCAATGGATCTGCGAGACTAACTTTCTATTATACTCCCCTACCCAGGCAACGCCGGGTAGCCGATTCTAGTACATATATAAAGGGCAGTTGGTGTGTATGTATGTATGTGCGGATGAAATTATCAAATACAACAATTAACAACAATATATCTCACTTTGTTTACATAGTTTGAGAACTCTAGGTGAAGGTCATTTCCCCTTAGAAATATAGCAATTAAATAGCCTGCTATACTTGGCGACTGACTGTGGATGTGTGGGTAAGAAGCTTGGGCGAGCGTAAGTTCGTTCGGGTTTCGAACCCAGCCAGAGGCAGCTGCTAAAACCGTATAACTATACTGATGAGAGGTGATACCTCGAAACACGTGTCTATAGTTTACCCCCTATATATATATATATATATATACACACACACATTAAATACAATCGATTCTTTGCTTTGTGAGCAAAATTTACAAAGATTAGTTTCATATTTACGAAGATATCTAAAAATTAAAATATACAAAATAATAATGGACTTGCGAGACTAACTTGCAAACCATTAAAAAAAAGCGGTACTATAATAGGTTTCTTTCTTAGAACACTTAGGATATGTAATAAAAATAATTAGAAGAGGAATTTAATATTATTGAAAAGTCTTTTCATAAATTACAATACCCTTTAAACTTCATACACCGTGCTTAAAAAACGGTGTATATATATATATATATATATATATATATATATATATATATGAGAAGTAAATACACAAACGATGTGTTTTTGATATGGCTTTTTTTAGCCGACAATTTTTGTGAGAATATGTGCTTAATTGAAGTCGTACCTGATTTTGGAAGTTAATTAATAAATAATTAATTAGGCGGGCATACCTATTTAAATGTAAGGCTAAACAAATCGAGAAAATGTAAGGCTAAACAAATCGAGAAAATCAATCAAATTGATTTTTCTCGATTTGTTTAATCTTACATTTAAATAGGTATGCCCGCCTAATTAATTAATTATTAATTAACTTCCAAAATTAGGTACGACTTCAATTAAGCACATATTCTCCCAATATATATATATATATATATATATATATATATATATATATTCATTTTATTTCGATGGTAGTTTTGAAATTTTAAAAATTTAAGTCGAAGCTTTAAATCTAACCAATGCCAAAAATGTGACTAGAATTATCATTAAAATAAAAACTATCAAGCAAAAAAGATGGGACAGCCGACCAGCCCCACGTAAGATATCTAGCGTTAGTCCTAAATGACTCCTTTCTCATTTCCGATGGCAACCCGCACTAGAAAGAATCAAACGCCAAGCACTTTGTTCTCTTGTCAAAATCAACTTCATTATGGCACTTGCACAATCTAGTAATAAACACCAACGCAGAGGGAAAGTGAGATAAGACACTAGGAATATGTTGTTTACACAATTAGTTGACAAGTTAGAAAGGAAGAAAGATACAGGAAACCGGACGAATCGTGGCTAACCGGCAACGTCACACAGGTTCTCTTTTGCCTAGCAGACTGTATCACCACTTTTTTCGATATTTTTAAAAATCCTAAAAATTTATATCATTTATCAATTTTTTCTAATATATATATTTACTTATCAGCTTATTTTGGACTCAGAGGGAGAGTGAGACAGGAAACTAAAAATATGCTATTTACACAAATAATTAACAAGAAAGAATTAGAGAGAGGGGTAACCGGACGTATTGTAGCTAACTGGCTAAGTCATCTGTGTTCCTTTGTCCGGCAGGCTGTTTCTCGTTCTTCACTCCCAGAAATCGTTGTTTTTTTTTTAATCCTAAAAAAATTAATTATTCATCAATTTTCTCTAATCGGTTTGGTGCATGTCAGCATTTAACCAAAAATATCATCTGATTCTTTTGTTTTCTTATCAGCTTATTTTAGATGTAACGTGTACACATTCAAAATTTAAGTCTGTTTTTAGTTTGAATTTTACACCTCCTTAGAGGTGTCCACAAATTGCGATTGGCACCCTGGGGGGTGCCGTCGCTGGGTATTGGGAATAGTTTTCAACTAGCAATAACCACGCCTCGGAAAATCCTCATCGGCCATGGTACCGCCACTGCGCAAAGCTGCCGGTTGAGACTCACAGTTTCACGTATGTATTACGAGTCGACACAACATCGCCCAACATGCTTTTTTGTTTTTGTTTTTCAGCAATATTTAATTCTTTCCACTATAGAATTTCATTTTATCTCCTTTATAGATGCTAGATATCTTTTATAAAATATCTCCCAATAAAATTAAATTCGTTCATATCTGTTTGAACATTTTAAATCTTTATTAAAACAACGATTGACAGTATTTGTCGACGGACCTTGACCTTACTGTGTTTTATTTGAACACGTGGTCTTACTCTGACGAGAGAGGAAAACTCGAATGTATAAAAAAAATAAATAATTGATCTGACAGAAAATAAAAATAAAACCTGTTGTTTTGACAAATTTGAGATAAAATGTATTTTAGGAAAATTGTTTTAATGACGTTATTTATTAATCTATTTTTTTATTTATTCATTTTTATTTTCAATCATAATCCAATATTAGCTGATTCTTTAATATAACATGTATGCGTTTTTGTTTTTCATATTTCCGATGGCAACCCACATGTAGTTAAAATGAATATATTTTTATATCATTTTCATTGCTAATATTGACAATATTTCGATTTATAACAAATCATCATCAGAGCATAATGAGAATTAGGTACGTTAAATATTTCCATCTAAAAACGGACCAAATTATCATTATGCTCTGATGATGATTTTTTTTTATAAATCGAAATATTGTCAATATTAGCAATGAAAAAGGATATAAAAATATATTCATTTTAACAATATTGTGTGTTTTCATACCCTTTTATCTATACATATACCGTCGGATTCATTTCCTTACTCTTAACTGAGTAAAATAAATAATTGATCTGATAGAAAATAAAAATAAAACACGTTGTTTTGACAAATTTGAGATAAAATGTATTTTAGGAAAATTGTTTTAATGACGTTATTTATTAATCTATTTTTTATTTATTCATTTTTTTTTTTTCAATCATAATCCAATATTAGCTGATTCTTTAATATAACATGTATGCGTTTTTGTTTTTCATATTTCCGATGGCAACCCACATTAGAAAGAATCAAACGTCAATCCCTTTGTTCGCTTGTCAAAATCAACTTTATTTTCGTCGTTGTACAATCTAGTAATATTTATTTATCTATATATAAGAATCCAATATTAGCTGATTTTTTTACCAGAACAGGTACACGTTTTTGTTAAAACCTAAAAAGAAGTAGACCCTTAACAATTTTATATATATATATATATATATATATATATATATATATATATCAGTTAAGAGTAAAGAAACGAATCCGACTGTACATGTATAGATAAAGGGTATGAAAACACACAATGTTGTTAAAATGAATATATTTTTATATCATTTTCATTGATAATATTGAACAATATTTCGATTTATAAAAAAATTATCATCAGAGCATAATAATAATTAGGTCCGTTTTTAGATGTAAATGTTTTTAATGCGGACTCATCGAGAGAGAAACAGAAAATAATTTGAATTCAAACTCGAGAAAAATAATGCTTCTGGTTTGAATTCAAATTATTTTCTGTTTCTCTCTCGATGAATCCGGATTAAAAACATAAATCGAAATATTGTCAATATTAGCAATGAAAATGATATAAAAATATATTCATTTTAACAACATTGTGTATTTTCATACACTTTTATCCATACATGTGCAGTTGGATTCATTTCCTTACTCTTAACTCATATATGTCTGTTGTCTATCCTTATGCAGTAAATAGTTTTAAATATATATAACTACATCGATATTTTCAAACCCAAAATAAAAGGGGATCAAAGTTAAGTGATCCGAAAAAAAAACCCAAAAACAATGTTTTGAAATAAAATAACTGATGTATTATCAAATTCATTTATTTATAAATCCCACACTGAAAATTTCATTAAAATCGGATAATTCTCAGATTTTGAGTATTTTTTTTCAATCACGAGTAGTGATTGTAAAATACGTCTATGATGTCACAATTGTTGGTACCTATGAATGAATGAATAGTTCTGCTAACGTTTGAGCGTTTAGTTTATATATATATATATATATATATATATATATTAATCATCAGAGCTATGTCATGAACCTTCGTCAAAAAATATTATTTTCAAGTGAAAATGAAAGGAAAAAAAACGTGACTAATTTATTTGGTTATCATAACTACTGAATAACAAGTTTGATAACCACGCTGGATGCCCCATAAAAAAAATCCCCACGTAAATAAAAGACTGTTAATCCGGTCTGAGAATACAGGAAAATATTGTTTTTTCAATCTATTTATCTGGTAATTATTAACAGGCTTGATTCTCTCTCTCTCTTATATATAAGTTAATTTTCTTCCAAACCAAAGGTAAATGAGTTTTACTATTTATCGTGGAACATAGACATTATACAATCAAAACGGACACGAATAGATATCATTAATTATTGAACTCTACAAAATTGAATCTCTGTCACAAAATATAAGAATATGTAGCAGTCCAAAAATAAGTACACTACTACACCATTTTTTTAAAGTTTATTTTAAGTATATTTAGTTCATTTCCAAAAGGCAGTAACAATAATAAAGGAAATTAAATTACACCGAGACAGGTCCGATGCAAACTACCCCCAAACACCCCGACCGGTTAGGATACGTGGCGCTACTCCTAAATGACTCCTTTCTCTTTTACGATGGTAACCCGCACTAGAAAGAGTCAAACACCAATCACTTTTTTCGCTTGTCAAAATCAATTTTATTATCACCGTTGAATCGTCTCGTTATAAACTTCCAATTCAGAGGGAGAGTGAGACAAGAATTCTTTTTTCTTATCAGCTGATTTTGGACTCATGTAAAGTGTACACAATCAAAATTGAAGTCTGTTTTTAGTTTGAATTTTACACCTCCTTAGAGGTGTCCACAAATTGCGATTGGCACCCTGGGGGGTGCCGTCGCTGGGTATTGGGAATAGTTTTCAACTAGCAATAACCACGCCTCGGAAAATCCTCATCGGCCATGGTACCGCCACTGCGCAAAGCTGCCGGTTGAGACTCACAGTTTCACGTATGTATTACAAGTCGACACAACATCGCCCAACATACTTTTTTGTTTTTGTTTTTCAATAATATTTAATTGTTTCCACTAGAAAATTTCAATTTATCTCCTTTATAGATGCTAGATATCTTTTATAAAATATCTCCCAATAAAATTATTTTAGTTCATATCTGTTTGAACATTTTAAATCCTTATTTTGTTAAATAAAACAATGATTGACAGTATTTGTCGACTGACCTTGACCTTACTGAGTTTTATTTGAACACGTGGTCTTACTCTGACGGGAGAGGAAAACTTGAATGTGTAGAAAATAAATAATTGATCTGATAGAGATAAATGCGCGAAAACAAAACAATAAATAAATAAATCAAAATATTTATTTACCTGTTGATGAAATTATGTTTAGAATAAGTTTTTCCTAAGATAATATTAGGGGAAATATATTTTTTTTACGAGGTTTCCCCAAAAACTTCGAAAACTCGAATGTATAAAAAAAAAAATAAATAAATGATATATTTATTGTATATATTAACCATCACCGGGGAATATTAAGGGGCGATGTCATAAACCTCTTTGAAAAAATCCCATTTCAAATTGAAATGATATATATATATATATATATATATATATATATATATATATATATATGCACTTACAATGTTATAAACAACACACATTATTATACGTTATTTAGCAAAAAATGTTTAATTAAATTTACTCTAAATTAAAAATGAATTTAAATGTTCGAACATTACGTCACTATATATTTTGAAACGGAACGCTATTAACAATATAAGAACGCTAAGAATTTTTTAAAAATTCATTTTTTCATTTGAAAATAACTTTCGTATGAAGCATTATAACATCACCCTGAAGATGGTTTAACAAAAGAACTGAAACATTAACGATGGCATATTATAATTTATAAATAAATAAATAAATCTCTTCCTTATATCAACAAAAGCACTGAAGAAGATCTACTCAACAGATCGAAACACTGCAGCGTCGGCTAATAAACTTACCACTCATTTTATTTAAACCTGTGTTTTTTCAAATTTCTCACTATACTACATATACAAGTTAAGAGTAAGGAAATGAATCCGACGGTATAAGTATAGATAAAAGGATATGAAAACACACAATGCTGTTAAAATAAAAACAGCATTGTGTGTTTTCATATCCTTTTATCTATACTTATATATCTATTAATTATGGAGATTCGCTTCCGGTTTTTGTCTGTCACTGCTTACCTCACATTACCTAAAATCGTCATAACAGAATAAATACACTCAAAATTTGAACATGCAACATTAGACAGTCCTCATTGCTTTTTAAAACGAGTTTTAATAAATACATGACTGGTATTATATATTTATGTAGAGTTTGTTTTATTTTAATACATATTTAAAGTTTACATTTCAAATTGTTTTATTTTTTAATCCTTTAATGAATTTGATGATTTTACTTACTTAGGGTACAAACTCGCTGACATTGAATTTTTTACTCCCACCCCTCAGGCAATATGTTTCAAAAATCTATTTTTACATCGCCCGGAGGACTTTTTTTTTATTTTGTACTAGTATATATAATTATATGTTATGTTCTTGTGAACGTTGTTTGTTTGGTCTTTTGAAGCATTGGAAAAAAGAACAAAAATAAGAAAACCAGAATTTTAATTCATTTTTTGTTCTTTTTACCAAAGCTTCAAAAGACCAAACAAACAACTTTCACAAGAACATAAACACACACACACACTATATATATATATATATATATATATATATATATTATATAATATATAACATTCATAGCCAATATTGAACAATATTTCGATTTATAAAAATCATCTTCAGAGCCTGCCCTTTACTCCGGACTTGAATTCATAGTTTTCGTCTCCTCTCTCGATAAGTCCGGAGTAAAGAGCAGGCTCTGAAGATGATATATATATATATATATATATATATATATATAGTTTTACTTCTAGATTTATTGATATACAAAGTTTAAAGCTTAGTATGTCCTATTATTTATCCGTAGTTGGAGAGAGAGAATAGTTTGATTCACGCAATTCACAAGAGCATTAGCACTATATGGAATGCAAACGGCCTAATTCGGGATTTGAACTCGGGTCGACGAGTCCACTTCGTACAATGATAACCATTACGCCACGAGCGCCCCCAATGTATATGTATACACATTTATAAATCTTTAATTAATCTAACTTTTTAGGGAAAAAAAATAATGTCTAACAGTATCACTAGTGTTTGTTCATCAGATTGAAAACACTAAGATGTTTGAAGAGACCTACCTAAGAAAAACCGCAAAATTCTTTCATTTTTTATGTTTTTCATTTATTTTTATTCTTTTTACCCTTCTTTCTGATTCTGACAAGATCTTTTTTGTATCCCCGGTCTCAAATTCCCCCAGCCCAATCTTTCGGTGGGATCAAATAAGACAGAAGAACCCTGTGAGGTAGGGTCGGTGAGACAGACGGGGGCTTAGGGGGTGGGGTTAAAATCTAAAGGCCTTAAGTGATTCTTTTCTCTTCAGAGAAAGGTCATTCATTCTGAAGCATTTCTCTACGTCAATTCGGGTTCCCTCTCCCATTTCCAACGAAATCTTTCTTATCTGGAATATTTTGCCTCGGAATATGCTTTAATAAGAGCTTCAGGTTACTTTTTTTTTTCTTCTTCTTTCAACATTTCTCTGCTTTTTATAACTGTACTAGAAGCGGCTACCCATCATCACCTGAGTAGGGGGGGTACCTCCCTCCCCCACACTCAAAAAAATATTTTGCCTCGGAATATGCTTTAATCGGGTTATTTTTCTTCTCTAAACCTTTCTCTGCTTCCAATTTTATAACCGTACCAGAAACGGCTACCTAGCATCACCTAGGTAGAGGGGGTACAAAAAAAGTGGTGTAATGGTTAGAAAGTTAATCTTGCAAACCCATTATTATTATTATTAGGTAAAGTAAAAAAAGTAAAGTCGTCGGGGCGGTCTAAAGTCGGTATCAGCCAATCAGCGAGGGAGTCTATCCCCTTTTCACTTGCGCTAGACCAAGGAGATTATTTTAGCGTCTGAGATGGAGCGCCACACCTACCATCAGCTCCTTACTTTACCGCACAGACCCCTGTGCTACTCATACGCTGAGTTGGCTAGGACCGGTATCGAACTAGGAACCTTGTGGTTTCTAGCCGAACGCTCCACCGACTGAGCTAACCCGGCCCTATCTATTCAAATAAAGTCCTATTATTAGGTAAAAAATAACAATTTCCTCGTAAATTCGTACCATAAAATAAACTGAACCCTCATTTTATGTCCGAGTTTTTGCAATAAATGTTTTATGTTTCTTGCACCCGTTATTTTACAATACTAAATATATTTTCTTTATTTGTTAAAGAATACAGTATAAAGAAAATATATTTAGTATTGTAAAATAACGGGTGCAAGAAAAATAAAACATTTATTGCAAAAACACGGACATAAAATGAGGGTTCAGTAGGAATTTACAAGGAAATTGTTCTTTATTACCTATTATTATTATTATTATTAATATTATGTATATTTTAATTGTGTGTGAGTGCATTATTAAAAAAGAACAAAGAAAAATGGGTTAAATCCTACTGAACGGACATAAATTCCACCGCCGAAAGAGAAAAAAATACTAAAAATCAGGGAATTAACCGAATTTAATAAAATTTTCAGTGTTGATATATTAATGACTAAAAGATATAATGGAACAATT
This sequence comes from Doryteuthis pealeii, assembly GCA_023376005.1. NCBI lineage: Eukaryota > Metazoa > Mollusca > Cephalopoda > Myopsida > Loliginidae > Doryteuthis > Doryteuthis pealeii. The sequence continues at coordinate 4,656,087 of CM042167.1, forward strand.
ATTTTATTTAAAAACTTTTACATTTTTTTCAGGTCAATTAACTTTGAACCACATATCTTTGAGGCGTAACACAGATTCTCAAAGATACATTGTTCAAAGTTAACTGGCTGTGTTTGTTTTACCCTCTCAGGATGATGTGATTTCAGATAGAGCTGGCATTGTGTATTCTTCCTCCATCTTTTCTCAGCTGCAATGTTTGTCTTTGCTCATTGATACAATACTTTCAAGTCTTTATAGTTGAAGTATAGAAGACAACCGCACCAAACCAAACATTCTTTCTTTACCTTGACAGATGGCCAACCAATAACATACAACATTGAAATGTTGTTTATTTAATGAAATGTTAAACACCATCCTTTCTACTAAAATAAACTTCACTTTATTAGCATAGTGATGTAACTTTAATTCAATGTAATCTTGTTCATGATAAATGACCAGAAATATTAACCATCTCTATTAAGTACAAATGCTTTTATATTCAAACTGATGCAGATTACAGAGATGATCTAACGCTTCTTGCAAATACCATCAATTTCAACCATACAATCGTATGGTGAGGCTTTATAAACCATATCCCCCATAAATTTCAACCATACAATCGTATGGTGAGGCTTTGTAAACCATATCCCCATAAATTTCAACCATACAATCGTATGGTGAGGATTTGTAAACCATATCCCCATAAATTTCAACCATACAATCGTATGGTGAGGATTTGTAAACCATATCCCCATAAATTTCAACCATACAATCGTATGGTGAGGCTTTGTAAACCATATCCCCCATAAATTTCACCATACAATCATATGGTGAGGCTTTGTAACCATATCCCCATAAATTTCAACCATACAATCGTATGGTGAGGATTTGTAAACCATATCCCCCATAAATTTCAACCATACAATCGTATGGTGAGGCTTTGTAAACCATATCCCATAAATTTCAACCATACAATCATATGGTGAGGCTTTGTAAACCATATCCCCATAAATTTCAACCATACAATCGTAATGGTGAGGATTTGTAAACCATATCCCCCATAAATTTCAACCATACAATCGTATGGTGAGGGCTTTGTAAACCATATCCCCCATAAATTTCAACCATAACAATCATATGGTGAGGCTTTGTAACCATATCCCCCATAAATTTCAACCATACAATCATATGAAATGTTGTTTATTTAATGAAATGTTAAACACCAGCCTTTCTACTAAAATAAACTTCACTTTATTAGCATAGTGATGTAACTTTAATTCCATGTAATTCTTGTTCATGATAAATGACCAGAAAATATTTAACATTCTCTATAAGTACAAGTATTTTTATCTTCAAACCAATGCAGATTACACAGATGATCTAACACTTCTTACAACTACCATCAATTTCAACCAGAAGAAAGTTACTTGATAAGTAACGGAAACTCACCAGAAAGCGAGCGGACTGTAGAATGCTCCTCATTTCAATAGAAAAACCGACAAAAGTTCAATTCTACGATTCTTTTGTTTTTTTGTTATTGATTTGTTATGTATTTTGTTTTGGGGTCATCAGGGAGAAATGTGCACCATTTCGGGGCCTTCCTCTCAACGGTTTTTATTTGCACAACGGCCCCCCCTCAATGATGTGAGGCCCAACAGAATATATCTAGTGTATAGTACAGTAAAAAATATAGAACTGAATAACAGCGAATGATGAAGAGATTTGGCTTGACAGGTGTATTTGCAAGAAGCGTTAGATCATCTCTGAACTCTGCATCATTTATAAAGTAAAGTTTATTTTAGTAGAAAGTTGGTGGGTTATTTCCTAGTTGAGTAACATGATATTACTGGGTGACCCAGAAAAAACAGGACCCAAATTATTTATTTAAAACATCATTTCGCTGTTATTCAGTTCTATATTTTTTACTGTACTATACACTAGATATATTCTGTGGGGCCTCACATCATTGAGGGGGGGGGCCGTTGTGCAAATAAAACCGTTGAGAGGAAGGCCCCGAAATGGTGCACATTCTCTCCTGATGACCCCAAAACAAAATACATAACAAATCAATAACAAACAAAACAAAAGAATCGTAGAATTGAACTTTTTGTCGGTTTTTCTATTGAAATGAGGAGCATTCTACAGTCCGCTCGCTTTCTGGTGAGTTTCCGTTACTTATCAAGTAACTTTCTTCTGGTTGAAATTGATGGTAGTTGTAAGAAGTGTTAGATCATCTGTGTAATCTGCATTGGTTTGAAGATAAAAGTACTTGTACTTAATAGAGATGTTAAATATTTCTGGTCATTTATCATGAACAAGATTACATGGAATTAAAGTTACATCACTATGCTAATAAAGTGAAGTTTATTTTAGTAGAAAGGCTGGTGTTTAACATTTCATTAAATAAACAACATTTCATATGATTGTATGGTTGAAATTTATGGGGGATATGGTTTACAAAGCCTCACCATATGATTGTATGGTTGAAATTTATGGGGGATATGGTTTACAAAAGCCTCACCATACGATTGTATGGTTGAAATTTATGGGGATATATGGTTTACAAATCCTCACATACGATTGTATGGTTGAAATTTATGGGATATGGTTTACAAAGCCTCACCATATGATGGTATGGTTGAAATTTATGGGGGATATGGTTTACAAAGCCAACCATACGATTGTATGGTTGAAATTTATGGGGGATATGGTTTACAAATCCTCACCATACGATTGTATGGTTGAAATTTATGGGGATATGGTTTACAAAGCCTCACCATATGATTGTATGGTTGAAATTTATGGGGGATATGGTTTAATCAAGTCACCATACGATTGATGGTTGAAATTTATGGGGATATGGTTTACAAATCCTCACCATACGATTGTATGGTTGAAATTTATGGGGAATGGTTTACAAATCCTCACCAATACGATTGTAATGGTTGAAATTTATGGATTATGGTTTAGAAAGCTCAACATACGATTGTATGGTTGATTATGGGGATATGGTTTATAAAGCGCTCACCATACGATTGTATGGTTGAATTGATGGTATTTGCAAGAAGCGTTAGAATCATCTCTGTAATCTGCATCAGTTTGAATATAAAAGCATTTGTACTTAATAGAGATGGTTATATTTCTGGTCATTTATCATGAACAAGATTACATTGAATTAAAGTTACATCACTATGCTAATAAAGTGAAGTTTATTTTAGTAGAAAGGATGGTGTTTAACATTTCATTAAATAAACAACATTTCAATGTTGTATGTTATTGGTTGGCCATCTGTCAAGGTAAAGAAGAGAATGAGGTTTGGTGCGGTTGTCTTCTATACTTCAACTATAAAGACTTGAAAGTATTGTATCAATGAGCAAAGACAAACATTGCAGCTGAGAAAAGATGGAGGAAGAATACACAATGCCAGCTCTATCTGAAATCACATCATCCTGAGAGGGTAAAACAAACACAGCCAGTTAACTTTGAACAATGTATCTTTGAGAATCTGTTTACGCCTCAAAGATATGTGGTTCAAAGTTAATTGACCTGAAAAAAATGTAAAAGTTTTTTAAATAAAATAAAATTGTTCCATTATATCTTTTAGTCATTAATATATCAACACTGAAATTTTATTAAATTCGGTAATTCCCTGATTTTTTAGTATTTTTTTCTCCTTCGGCGGTGAATTTATGTCCGTTCAGTAGGATTTAACCCATTTTTTCTTTGTTCTTTTTTTAAGCACTCACACACAATTAAAATATACATAAATATTATAATAATAATAATAATAGGTAATAAGAAACAATTTCCTTGTAAATTCCTTGACTGACCCTCATTTTAAATGTCCGTGTTTTTTGCAATAAATGTTTTAGTTTTTTCCATTTGCACCCGTTATTTTACAAATACTAAATATATTTTCTTTATAGCTGTATTCTTTAACAAAAATAAAGAAAATATATTTTTTATATTGTAAAATAACGGGTGCAAGAAACATAAACACATTTATTGGAAAACTCGGACATAAATGAGGGTTCAGTTTATTTTATGGTACGAATTTACGAGGAAATTGTTATTTTTTTACCTAATAATAGGACTTTAATTTGAATAGATAGGGCCGGGTTAGCTCAGTCGGTGGAGCGTTCGGCTAGAAACCACAAGGTTCCTAGTTCGATACCGGTCCTAGCCACTCAGCGTATGAGTAGCACAGGGGTCTGTGCGGTAAAGTAAGGAGCTGATGGTAGGTGTGGCGCTCCATCTCAGACGCTAAAATAATCTCCTTGGTCTGCGCAAGTGAAAAGGGGATAGACTCCTCGCTGATTGGCTGATACGCGACTTTAGACCGCCCCCGACGACTTTACTTTTTTTACTTTACCTAATATAATAATAAATGGGTTTGCAAGATTAACTTTCTAAACCATTACCCCACTTTTTTTGTACCCTCTACCTAGGTGATGCTAGGTAGCCGTTTCTGGTACGGTTATAAAATTGGAAGCAGAGAAAGGTTTAGAGAAGAAAAATAACCCGATTAAAGCATATTCGAGGCAAAATATTTTTTTGAGTGTGGGGGAGGGAGGTACACCCTACCTCAGGTGATGATGGGTAGCCGCTTCTAGTACAGTTATAAAAAGCAGAGAAATGTTGAAAGAGAGAAGAAAAAAAAGTAACCTGAAGCTCTTATTAAAGCATATTCCGAGGCAAAATATTCCAGATAAGAAAGATTTCGTTGGAAATGGGAGAGGGAACCCGAATTGACGTAGAGAAATGCTTCAGAATGAATGACCTTTTCTCTGAAGAGAAAAGAATCACTTAAGGCCTTTAGATTTTAACCACCCCTAAGCCCCCGTCTGTCTCACCGACCCTACCTCACAGGGTTCTTCTGTCTTATTTGATCCCACCGAAAGATTGGGCTGGGGGAATTTGAGACCGGGGATACAAAAAAGATCTTGTCAGAATCAGAAGAAGGGTAAAAAAGAATAAAAAAATGAAAAACATAAAAATGAAAGATTTTGCGGGTTTTTCTTAGGTAGGTCTCTTCAAACATCTTAGTGTTTTCATCTGATGAACAAACACTAGTGATACTGGTTAGACTTATTTTTTTTTTCCCTAAAAAGTTTAGATTAATTAAAGATTTATAAAATGTGTATACATAATACAATTGGGGGCGCTCGTGGCGTATGGCTTATCATTGTACGAAGTGGACTCGTCGACCCGAGTTCAAGATGCCGATATTAGGCAATCGTTTCGCATTCCAATATAGTGCTATGCTCTTGTGAATTGCGTGAATCAAACTATTCTCTCTCTCCAACTACGGATAAATAATAGGACATACTAGCTTTAAACTTTGTATATCAATAAATCTAGAAGTAAAACTAATATATATATATATATATATATATATATATATCATCTTCAGAGCCTGCTCTTTACTGCCGGACTTATCGAGAGAGGAGACGAAACAATGAAATTGCAAGTCCCGGAGTAAAGGGCAGGCTCTGAAGAATGATTTTTATAATCGAATATTGTTCATATTGGCTATGAATTTATATATATATATATATATATATATATAGTATATATATATATATATAGTGTGTGTGGTGTGTGTTATGTTTCTTGTGAAAGTTGTTTGTTGGTCTTTTGAAGCTTTGGTAAAAAGAAAAAAAATGAATTTAAATTCTGGTTTTCTTAATTTTGTTCTTTTTTGCCAATGCTTCAAAAGACCAAACAAACAACGTTCACAAGAACATAACATATAAATTATATATACTAGTACAAAATAAAAAAAAAAGTCCTCCGGGCGATGTAAATAGATTTTTGAAACATATTGCCTGAGGGGTGGGAGTAAAAAATTCAATGTCAGCGAGTTTGTAACCCTAAGTAAGTAAATCATCAAATTCCATTAAAGGATTAAAAAATAAAACAATTTGAAATGTAAACTTTCATATGTATTAAAATAAACAAACTCTACATTAAATATATAATACCAGTCATGTAATTTATTAAAACTCGTTTTAAAAAGCAATGAGGACTGTCCTAATGTTGCAATGTTCAAATTTTGAGTGTATTTATTCTGTTATGACGATTTTAGGTAATTGAGGTAAGCAGTGACAGACAAAAACCGGAGCGAATCTCCATAATTAATAGATATATAAGTATAGATAAAAAGGATATGAAAACACACAATGCTGTTTTTTATTTTACAGCATTGTGTGTTTTTCATATCCTTTATCTAACTTAATACCGTCGGATTCATTCCTTACTCTTAACTTGTATATGTAGTATAGTGAGAATTTGAAAAAACACAGTTTAAATAAAATGAGTGGTAAGTTTATTAGCCGACGCTGCAGTGTTTCGATCTGTTGAGTAGATCTTCTTCAGTGCTTTTGTTTGATATAAGGAAGAGATTTATTTATTTATTTATAAATTATAATATGCCATCGTTAATGTTTCAGTTCTTTTGTTAAACCATCTTCAGGGTGATGGTTATAATGCTTCATACGAAAAGTTATTTTCAAATGAAAAAATGAATTTTTTAAAAAATTCTTAGCGTTCTTTATTGTTAATAGCGTTCCGTTTCAAAATATATAGTGACGTAATGTTCGAACATTTAAATTCATTTTTAATTTAGAGTAAATTTAATTAAACATTTTTTGCTAAATAACGTATAATAATGTGTGTTGTTTTATAACATTGTAAGTGCATATAATATATATTTATAATATATATATATATATATATATATTATTCATTTCAATTTGAAATGGGATTTTTTCAAAGAGGTTTATGACATCGCCCTTAATATTCCCGGTGGATGTTAATCACTATACATAAATATATCATTTATTTATTTTTTTTTTTATACATTCGAGTTTTCGAAGTTTTTGGGGAAACCTCGTATAAAAAAATATATTTCCCTAATATTATCTTAGGAAAAACTTAATTCTAAACTACATTTCATCAACAGGTAATAAATATTTTAATTTATTTATTTATTGTTTTGTTTTCGCGCAGTTTATCTCTAATCAGATCAATTATTTATTTTCTACACATTCAAGTTTTCCTCTCCGTCAGAGTAAGACCACGTGTTCAAATAAAACTCAGTAAGGTCAAGGTCAGTCGACAATAACTGTCAATCATTGTTTATTTAACAAAATAAGGATTTAAAATGTCAAACAGATATGAACTAAAATAAATTTTATTGGAGATATTTTATAAAAAGATATTCTAGCATCTATAAAGGAGATAAATTGAAATTTTCTAGTGGAAACAATTAAATATTATTGAAAAACAAAAACAAAAAGTATGTTGGGCGATGTTGTGTCGACTTGTAATACATACGTGAAACTGTGAGTCTCAACCGGCCAGCTTTGCGCAGTGGCGGTACCATGGCCGATGAGGATTTTCCGCGGGCGTGGTTATTGCTAGTTGAAAAACTATTCCCAATACCCAGCGACGGCACCCCCAGGGTGCCAATCGCAATTTGTGGACACCTCTAAGGAGGTGTAAAAATTCAAACTAAAAACAGACTTCAATTTTGATTGTGTACACTTTACATGAGTCCAAAATCAGCTGATAAGAAAAAGAATTCTTGTCTCACTCTCCTCTGAATTGGAAGTTTATAACGAGACGATTCAACGGTGATAATAAAATTGATTTTGACAAGCGAAAAAAGTGATTGGTGTTTGACTCTTTCTAGTGCGGGTTACCATCGTAAAAGAGAAAAGGAGTCATTTAGGAGTAGCGCCACGTATCCTAACCGTCGGGGTGTTTGGGGGTAGTTGCATCGGACCTGTCTCGGTGTAATTTAATTTCCTTTTATTATTGTTACTGCCTTTGGAAAATGAACTAATATACTTAAAATAAACTTTAAAAAAATGGTGTAGTTAGTGTACTTATTTTTGGACTGCTACATATTCTTAATATTTTGTGACAGAGATTTCAATTTTGTAGAGTTCAATAATTAATGATATCTATCGTGTCCGTTTTGATTGTATAATGTCTATGTTCCACGATAAATAGTAAAACTCATTTACCTTTGGTTTTGGAAGAAAATTAACTTATATATAAGAGAGAGAGAGAATCAAGCCTGTTAATAATACCAGATAAATAGATTGAAAAAAACAATATTTTCCTGTATTCTCAGACCGGATTAACAGTCTTTTATTTACGTGGGGATTTTTTTATGGGGCATCCAGCGTGGTTATCAAACTTGTTATTCAGTAGTTATGATAAACCAATAAATAGTCACGTTTTTTTTCCTTTCATTTTCACTTGAAAATAATATTTTTTGACGAAGGTTCATGACATAGCTCTGATGATTAATATATATAATATATATATATATATATATAACTAACTCAAACGTTAGCAGAACTATTCATTCATTCATAGGTACCAAAACAATTGTGACATCATAGACGTATTTTACAATCACTAACTCGTGATTGAAAAAAAATACTCAAAATATGAGAATTATCCGAATTTAATGAATTTTCAGTGTGGGATTTAATAAATAATGAATTTGATAATACATCAGTTATTTTATTTCAAAACATTGTTTTTTGGGTTTTTTTTTTCGGATCACTTAACTTTGATCCCCTTTTATTTTGGGTTGAAAATATCGATGTAGTTATATATATTTAAAACTATTTACTGCATAAGGATAGAACCAACAGACATATATGAGTTAAGAGTAAGGAAATGAATCCAACTGCACATGTATGGATAAAAGTGTATGAAAATACAACAATGTTGTTAAAAATGAATATATTTTATATGTCATTTTTCATTGCTAATATTGACAATATTTCGATTTAATGTTTTTAATCCGGATTCATCGAGAGAGAAACAGAAAATAATTTGAATTCAAACCAGAAGCATTATTTTTCTCGAGTTTGAATTCAAATTATTTTCTGTTTCTCTCTCGATGAGTCCCGCATTAAAAACATTTTACATCTAAAACGGACTAATTAATTATTATGCTCTGATGATAATTTTTTATAAATCGAAATATTGTTCAATATTATCATGAAAAATGATATAAAATATATTCATTTTTAACAACATTGTGGTGTTTTCATACCTTTATCTATACATGTACAGTCGGATTCGTTTCTTTACTCTTAACTGATATATATATATATATATTATATAATATATATTATATATATATAAATTGTTAAGGGTCTACTTCTTTTTAGGTTTTAACAAAAACGTGTACCTGTTTCTGGTAAAAAATCAGCTAATATTGGATTCTTATATATAGATAAATAAATATTACTAGATTGTACAACGACGAAAATAAAGTTGATTTTGACAAGCGAACAAAGGGATTGACGTTTGATTCTTTCTAATGTGGGTTGCCATCGGAAAATGAAAAACAAAACGCATACATGTATATTAAAGAATCAGCTAATATTGGATTATGATTGAAAAAAAAAAATGAAAATAAATAAAATAGATTAATAAATAACGTCATTAAAACAATTTTCCTAAAATACATTTTATCTCAAATTTGTCAAAACAACGTGTTTTATTTTTTATTTTCTATTCAGATCAATTATTTATTTACTCAGTTAAGAGTAAGGAAACATGAATCGCCGGTATAGTATAGATAAAAGGGTATGAAAACACACAATATTGTTAAATGAATATATTGTTATATCCTTTTTCATTGCTAATATTGACAATATTTTCGATTTATAAAAAAAAAATCATCATCAGAGCTAATGTAATTTGGTCCGTTTTAGATGGAAATATTTAACGTACCTATTCTCATTATGCTCTGATGATGATTTGTTATAATCGAAATATTGTCTATTAGCAATGAAAATGAATATAAAATATATTCATTTTAACTACATGTGGGTTGCCATCGGAAATAGAAAAACAAAACGCATACATGTTATATTAAAGAATCAGCTAATATTGGATTATGATTGAAAATAAAAATGAATAAATAAAAAAATAGATTAATAAATAACGTCATTAAAACAATTTTCTAAATACATTTTATCTCAAATTTGTCAAAACAACAGGTTTTTATTTTTATTTTCTGTCAGATCAATTATTTATTTTTTTTATACATTCGAGTTTTCCTCTCTCGTCAGAGTAAGACCACGTGTTCAAATAAAACACAGTAAGGTCAAGGTCCGTCGACAAATACTGTCAATCGTTGTTTTAATAAAGATTTAAAATGTTCAAAACAGATATGAACGAATTTAATTTTATGGGAGATATTTTAAAAGATATCTAGCATCTATAAGGAGATAAAATGAAATTCTATAGTGGAAAGAATAAATATTGCTGAAAAACAAAAACAAAAAAGCATGTTGGGCGATGTGTGTCGACTCGTAAATACATACGTGAAACTGTGAGTCTCAACCGGCAGCTTTTGCGCAGTGGCGGTACATGGCCGATGAGGTTTTCCGAGGCGTGGTTATTGGGCTAGTTAAAAACTATTCCCAATACCCAGCGACGGCAGCCCCCCAGGGTGCCAATCGCAATTTGTGGACACCTCTAAGGGAGGTGTAAATTCAAAACTTAAAAAAAAAACAAAGACTTAAATTTTGAATGTGTACAGTTACATCTAAAATAAGCTGATAAGAAAAACAAAAGAATCAGATGATATTTTTGGTAAATGCTGACATGCACCAAACCGATTAGAGAAAATTGATGAATAAATTAATTTTTTTAGGATTAAAAAAAAAACAACTTATTTCTGGGAGTGAAGGAACGAGAAAACAGCCTGCCGGACAAAAAGGAACACAGATGACTTAGCCATGTTAGCTACAAATACGTCCCGGTTTACCTCTCTCTTAATTCTTTCTTGTTAATTAGTTTGTGTTAAATAGCAATATTTTTAGTTCTGTCTCACTGCTCCCTCTGAGTCCAAAATAAGCCTGAATAAGTAAATATATATATTAGAAAAAATTGATAAATGAATATAAATTTTTAGGATTTTTTAAAATATCGAAAAAAGTGGTGATACAGTCTGCTAGCAAAAGAGAACCTGTGGACGTTGCCGGTTAGCCACGATTCCGTCCGGTTTCTGTAATCTTCTTTCCTTTCTAACTTGTCAACTAATGTGTAAACAACATAATCCTAGTGTCTTTATCTCACTTTCCTCTGCGTTGGTGTTTATTACTAGATTGTGCAAGTGCCAACCACCTAATGAAGTTGATTTTGACAAGACACAATAGTGCTTGGCGTTTGATTCTTTCTAGTGGCGGTTGACACGGAATGAGAAAGGAGTCAGTTAGGACTAAACGCTAGAATATCTTACGTGGGGGCTGGTCGGCTGTCCATCTTTTTTGCTTGATAGTTTTATTTAAATGATAATCTGTCACATTTTGGCATTGGTTAGATTTAAAGCTTCGACTTAAATTTTTAAAAATTTCAAAACTAATCGAAATAAAATTGAATATATATAATATATATTATATATATATAATATATATTGGGAGAATATGTGCTTAAAATTGAAAGTCGTACCTAAATTTTTGGAAGTTAATAATAATAATTAATTAAAAAGGCGGGCATAACCTATTTAAAATGTAAAGATTAAACAAAGCGAGAAAATCAATTTGATTGATTTTCTCGATTTGTTAGCCTTACATTTCTTCGATTTTTTAGCCTTACATTTAAATTAGGTATGCCGCCTAATTAATTATTTATTAATTAACTCCAAAATCAGTACGACTTCAATTTTAAGCACATATTCTGCACAAAAAAAATTGTCGGCTAAAAAAAGCCATATCAAAAAACACATCGTATTGTGTATTACTCTCATATTATATATATATATATATATAATATAGTATATATATACACGCGTTTTTTTTAAGAGGTGTAGAAGTTAAAGGTATTGTAATTTATGAAAAAAGACTTTTTTTCCAATAAAAATTAAATTAAAAATTTTCCCCCCCCCTCTATTTTCCCCCCCCCCTTAATTTTTTATTTTTTATTACATATCCTGAATGTTCTAAAGTAAAGAACCTATTATAGTATCGCGCTTTTTTTTTAAATGGTTTGCAAGTAGTCTTCGCAAGTCCATTATATTAATTCGTATATTTTAAATTTTTAATGATCTTCGTATATGAACTAATCTTTGTAAATTTTTGCTCACAAGCAAAGAATCGATTGTATTTAATGGGTGTGTGTGTATATATATATATATATATAATAGGGGGTAAACTATAGACACGTGTTTCGAGGTATCACCTCTCATCAGAATAGTTTATACGGTTTTAGCAGCTGCCTGCCTGGGCTGGGTTGCGAAACCCGATACGAACTTACGCTCGCCCAAGCTTCTTACCACACATCCACAGTCTAGTCGCCAAGTAATAGCAGGCCTATTTAATTGCTATATTTTTCTTAAGGGGAAATGACCTTCACCTAGAGTTCCTCAAAAAACTATGTAAACAAGTGAGATATATGTTGTTAATTGTTGTATTTGATAATTTCATCGCACTACATACATACACACCAACTGCCCTTTATATATGTAACTAGAATCGGCTTACCCGGCGTTGCTGGGTAGGGGAGTATAATAGAAAGTTAGTCTCGGCAGATGCCCCATTGATTGTTTTGGTCTTACATATTGATTTATGTTTCAATCACGTGAACGCAACAATGACTTTCCCTTTTCCTTAACATTCAATCCAATTTATAAATNCGGATTCGGAACCTTTTTGTAATCGGGAGCCATGCACGGAACTTTGAACCTAACCCTTTATTCAGTCCACGAGGGTATCCTGTTCTCATTCCACTAACCACAGTTGGGGTACAGGTGTTAAGCTATGTTAATTATTATTCTATGTTACTGCTGCCTCTGACCAGGATTGAACCAGCAGTCTAGAGATAACTGTCATTTAGAACTGTCTCCTTTTATCACTAGGCTATGTGTCCAATTGACAATCCAGTGTGATTTTTTTTCAATTGCAAAAGTTACAATCATTTTGTAAAAACGGATTTTAAGTAGCGTTCTTGGCAGTATCTTGATCGAAATTGACGCGAAAAAATCGTTTAGATGTATCAAAAAAATTACATGTGTAATATTATTTGCTTTTTTTTTTTTTTTTTTTTTTTTTTTTACTGAAGCTCATTATGTTACTACTTTTCGAATTTTTTTGACCTTAAATAATCGTTTGATAAATTTTAACTTCGTTTTTAAATGAAAAGGCAGACGATATTTGGGCAGAATCCTACTCTTTTCCCTAATCCACTCATCTAGCGAGAGCTTGAGGTGACCCAATGGTCACGTTTTGTCTAGTATAATATATATTATTCATATCTACCAATTTCAGCTATGTTTATATCTACCTTCTCCTCTCTCCTCTCCTCTCTCTCTCTATATATATAATATATATATATATATATATATATATATATGTGTGTGTGTGTGTGATGTAATAAAGCTTCTAGCTTCTAGATGTATTATCTTGCTCATAATAAAATATTGTTCGCTGCCTGCTTTCTATTATAACTATACCAAACTGTTTTAGTTTAATTTTAGTGAACAAAATCGCAGTCTGAGCCGTCAGCTCGAGATCTCTCGCCTATTTAGGTCCAATCTTTATATATAGTCCAGTCATGGACCGGGTACTTTTGCTAGTGTATATATACATATCATATATATATATATATATAATAATATAATATATTTCTATTCATATTGAATCTACCTATCTCAGTTAGTTTCTATCTATCTCTTATTGTGAATGAATATGTCTGTGTGATGATGAATAAATGTAGCATGTTTTTAGAAATGTTTGTTTATTGTTTTAATTCATCTTCTACAGAGTGTGGTGCACGTGTAATGAGTGCCTTGGGATAATATTATGCTGTCAAAAGTTTAAAATAAGTTTGTTGTGAAATATAAGCAAGATTAAAAAAACGCAGTCGTCAGTTGGATGTATGCCAAATTGCAGGGGAATACCCAGTTTTAAAACATAATTCCTCTATTGTCTGATATCAACTAGTGCGTTATGTTAACTCTCAAGGAAAGAAAGAAAGAAAAGGATTAGAGAGAGAGAGAGAGAGAGAGAGAGAGAGACTGACTGTGATAAGAAAGAAAAAGTAAGAAAGAAAGAAAGGATTTGAAAGAGGGAGAAGGAAAGAAGAATTAGGAGAAAGAAAAAAGAAGGATTAGAGAGAGAGAGAGAGAGAGAGAAGAAGAGGGGGAGAGAGGGGGAGGGAGACTGTGATAAAGAAAGAAAAAAGTAATAAAGAAAGAAAGGATTAGAAAGAGGGAGAAGGAAAGAGAGAATTAGAAAGAGAGAGAAGAAAGAAAGAATTAGGAGAAAAAAGAATTTAGAAAGAAAGAGAGAAGAAGAGAGAAGAGAGAGAGAGAGAGAAGAGAGAGAGAGAGAGACTGGGATAAAGAAAGAAAAAGTAAGTAAGAAAGAAAGGATTAGAAAGAGGGAGAAGGAAAGAAAGATATAGGAGAAAGAAAGAATTAGAAGAGAGAGAGAAGAGAGAGAGAGAGAGAGAGAGAGAGAGAGAGAGAGAGAGAGAGAGAGACTGGGATAAAGAAAGAAAAAGTAAGAAAAGAAGAAGGATTTGAAAGAGGAGAAGGAAAGAAAGAATTAGGAGAAAGAAAGAAAGAGAGAGAGAGAGAGAGAGAGAGAGAGAGAGAGACTAGGGATAAAAAAGAAAAAGTAATAAAGAAAGAAAGGATTAGAAAGAGGGAGAAGGAAAGAGAGAATTAGGAGAAAGAAAGAAAGTATTAGAAAGAAGAAGAGGGGGAGAGACTGGATAAAGAAAGTAAATAGTAAGAAAGAAAGGGAAAAAAATTACTAGAAGGATTTAGAAATGAAAACGAAAAAAGAAAGAAAGCGAGGTAGAACGCAAAACTAGTGCGTAATTTACTTATTACTCGAAAGAAAGAAAGAAAGTATTAAAAGAGGGGAAAAGAGAGAAAGAGAGAAAGGGAGAACTTTGATAAAGAAAGAAAGAAGAAAAGGAAAATATGAATAAATAACTCATTTGAATGAGGGAGAGGAAAGAGAGATTGCAAAGAAAAAATACCAGTTAGCAATAAAGAAAGAAAGAAAAAGCAGTTATGGAGAAAGAGAAACGAAAAACATTTTTTCAAAAAGAAAAAGAAAAAAGAGAAAGCGAGAGAAATGCAGATTGTGACAAAGAAAGACTGGGAAGAAGAAGGATTGGAAGAATTAAATGAATAAAAACGAAGTAAGAAGAAAGAAAATGATTAGAAGGAAGGGAAGGCGAAAAAGAAGGAAAAAGGCAGACTTGGATAAAAGAAAGATAGAGAATAAAAGATTTAGAAGAAAGAAAGAAAATGATTAGAAAAAGGCGAAGGAACAGGAAAAAGAAAGAATGGGAAGAAAGCAGAAATAAAATAAAAAAAGAAAGAAAAATGATCGGAAGGAGAAAGAAAGAGAAAAGAAGAAGGAAAGAAAAGACTGGGGTGAAAGAAGGGTTAGAAAGGAAGAAAGAAAACTGGGAAGTATGAAAAAAAAAAAGAAAAAGAAAAACTAGTAAGAAAGAAAGGAAAAAAATACTAGGAGAGAGAAAGGAAAAAGAAGAAAGAAAGAAAGACTGAGAAAGAAGGTTAGGCATAAAAATGAAAGACTAGAAAAACAAAGAAAAAAAAGATTTAGAAAGAGATAAATGGGAAAAGAAAGAAACGAAAGGCGCCTGGGAAGAAAGAAAGACTGATCAGGAAGGAAAGAAGAAGAAAAGAACGACTGAAAACAAGAAGAAAAGAAAAAGACCTGCAAGAAAGGCGAAAGAAAAATTACTTGAAGGAAGGAGAGGGAAAGAAAGAAAGCGAGAAAAGAAAGAAGAATGAAAGCGGAAGAAAAAGAAAGAAAATGAAAGCGAGAAAGAAAAGAAAGAAGAATACTTGAATGAAGGAAGAAAGAAAACGAACTTGAATGGGAAAGAAAGAAAGTTGAGAAAGAAAAGAAGGAAGGATACTGGAATGAAGAAAGAAAGAAAGAGGAAAGAAAATAAATGGTTAGAAAGAAATAAAGAAAGAAATGGTTAGAAAGAAAGAAGAAGAAAGAAAGAAAGAAAGAAATGGTTAGAAAGAAAAAGAAAGAAAGAAAGAAAGAAATGTTAGAAAGAAGAAAGAAAAAGTTGGATGAAGCAACAAACAAAAAAAAAGGAAAGAGAAAGTAAAGGTCTACAGACAAACATAAGTAACTCGTAAAAAAAAAAAAACGATAGTAACTAAAGATAGAGACAGTATACTTACAAAGCAATCTTTACTAAGGTTTTTTTTTTCTAATCTATAAGAGTAAGAGGAGTTTGGGGCAATCTGCTAGCGACTGTGGATGCTAAACATGAGCACAGGGGGTTGAGGACGTGTATAACAAGTCCTCTCAAGTCACGATTCTTTGGAGGAGTGTCATGGGAAGCTGGATATAAAAACCGAAAGAAAAAAGTTTAAAAAAAAAGAGAGAGAGGACCAACCAAAACTTTATCACCATCGTCAGAATTATTACAAGAGGCCCCGACTTTGTTTCAAATCAACAAAGGGTTCTATTTTCTTTTTTTAAACAGCTACCAGTCTGCTCTTCACTATGTCCGTCTGTCTGCAGTCCTTGTGTTCCTCTGTAGGAAGTGAAACATTTTCGATGTGTAATTATGAAAATTATACTGATATTTTGAAAGAACAAAAAAGTAGGGTAAAGTGACAGCAAGTCCGCACCTTTTGAGTACTACAGATGTTTTGGGGGATTTCCAAAAAACTGATGGAGTAACTGGAAACTGTGTCATCCTTTCCAAATTTCGATTCCGATATTCATCTGATTTGGCTTTGTCGTCTGTTTCGTCGCTTTTGGTGTTTTCTTGTCACTGGGAAAAAAATCCTTTGAAAAAAAGTACAGAAAAAAAAAATTTGAAGACGAAGTTTAAATTCTTTGAATCAGAAGAAAAAAGAAGAAATATTAATGTTTAAAAAAATCTAAGAATAACTAACTAAATATTCAAAAAACAATCAAAATTTACTAAAAGAAAAATTTCATAAATTGCTAATATTTCATGAGTTAAAATAAGTTATCTAGAATAAATTAAATTTAAAGTATAAACCAAAGTTAAATATTTACAAAAGCAAATAAGTTTTAAATATTCTAAATTAATATGATATTTTTTTTCTACAAAAACAGAAAAAGTTAATTTTTAGGATAAAACAATAATTTAAAGAAAAATCACCCATCAAATGTATCCAAATTAATTTAAATTTGATATCTAAAATATTTAATAAATCCACAAACCAAGGGAATGAAAGTGTGGTTTATAATCTAATATTTCAGAGTCAAATGAGTTACTTAAATAAAATTTTTTTTTTTTTAATTTCTAATTTCAAAAAGGAAAAATTAATACTGACATAAAAGAAACAAAGTCTAATGTTTTTTAGAATAAGATTAAAAAATAATTATCTTACAAAACAAGAAAAATCAATATTTTTGGATTTAATATATATATATATATATTTAAACCCGTTCTATTACTAAATATAAAAGATTAATTTTTGATTAATTATTTGTTAAATAACTATTTTGTAAAAAAAAAATATCCTTTTAATGTTTTTTTAAGTGTAGTTCATGTAAAATATAATAATTGAAAAAAAAGTTAGATACCAAAAACAAAATTAAAGAAAAAAAAAAAAACTTAGCATTGGAAAAAAAAAAATTTCTAAAATATTTTAAGATAAGGCAAAAATAGTTTTAGAAAAAATAAAAAAAATAAAATTCTAGGGTAGCTACTATACAAAAATACATATTAAGGAATAATTTGAATAAATAAACTAAGGCCAACTATTAACTAAACAAAAACATTTCTATCTTCTGAAAAGATTCACAACAATTTAATATTTTGAAAAAATAAATTCCCTTATGACAGATATTTGTAGTGTTATTTTCACAGTCTTGCCAAGAAGACATTAAAATCCTGTACTGTTCTATAAATCTACAATTATAAAACTTAAAAATTCAACTTTCATTATTTTTAATATTAGGGGGCAGGTACTATGAGCTCATCTGGTAATTTTTTAGGCCTATCCCAACTCGGACCCTTTGAGCAGGTATATTGGAATAATTCTATCACATGTAGCAAGTAATTAGACTGATAATCTTAAACAAGGAAGAAAAGTAAACACAAGTCTATGCTAAAATCTACAACTAATTAAAAGTATTTTTCTAAGATTTGGATAATTCTTTCATGTTATAGAAATTTGGTTATTTTAATTGTATAGTAAACTTGCCATTTTCTTCTGGTATGAAAATTCTTTAAATCACTATTGAAACTATACTACAATTACAACTACTACTCTTTGAGGGTTGTATTGTTGCTCATCTGATAAAGACGTATATACTATAATATAATTACTTTGTCATAAAAGTTACATGTTTGCTCGCGGACCCTTAAGCAACGTATTTTGAAAAGTCTGTATCGTAGCATTTGTTTTAAAAAAAAAATACTGCTAACAGACATTACTTGTTATTTTCGTTCTTGGTTACAAATTTCACATTTTCCTTGATCTTTTGAGTATCTGGGATTTAAACAGGGGGAAATTATTGTGTAAACTTTTTAAAAAGTCAAAAAATTAGTAATGCCATAAAAATTTAAAATAAAAAATTACTTTATTATAATAGAGAAAACCTGAGTATCATTTCATTAACTAAGAATTGTTTAGATTTAGCACAAGGCAACCCCACTCCTCCCCCATAAAAAATGTGTATTATATAAGGTCAATTGAAATAAAAGGTTATTGAAAAGTTAAATTTTGCAATTAGGCACTAAAAAGTCAAACTGGGTGCCCCATACTTCTCCGGCCTTGTACCACAACTAAAAGCAAATTTTAATAAGTAACTAAATATAGTCGCTTGAAATATTTAAATAGTACCATACAGACAGAACAGAAAAAATAAAGTATAGATAGAAGAAACGGAATTGGAGAAAAGAGAATATAGAAAGATAGAAATACAGAAACGGGCTAAGAGAAAGAGAAGAATTAAAGAAACAGACTTGTAAAAGAGATAGAAAGAAACAGACTTATAAAAAGAGATAGAAAGAAACAGACATTTTATAGAAGAAAATAAGTTTTTAGGGCCTTTTTTATTGCCTTTTCTCTTTTCTTTTTTTTTTTTCTATCTCTTTTTACAAAAAGAACAAGATATTCGAAAGAAGCCGGAGGGTCACATCGGCCGAAAACGTTGTACAGATAATAATGAAGATGAGGACAGATGTCCGAATAATACAAATAATACTCCAAAAATATTTTTTTAGTTTTATTTTCATTTTATTTTCGATTTCGGTACTTATTTACTACCCGAGCAGATTCTTTTAAAAAAACTTTTTTCTTCTATTCACACCTTCTGTCTTTAGTCTTTTTATTTATGCAGAAAATAATATCAATCACATATATACCACACTGATATTTTGCACCCCAAAAACTGGGGGGGGGTCAAAGTTAAGTGACCTGAAAAAAAATCAGAAAGTTTTGAAATGAAATAACTAATGCATTATATAAAATTAATTCATTGCTAAATCAACACTGAACATTTCATTAAAATCGGATAATTTCCTGATTTTTGGTATTTTTTTTTCAACCGTGGGGATTTTTCAAAGAATTGGGTATATCTAGTTGACCTAATTTAAATTGAAATGGACATTGGAATTTTATTACATGCTGGTGAGTTGTTAAAAGTGTCTCTGTTAATCACTATCCCATCTACCCTTCACTCGCATATAGAGAGGAAAAGAGTGAACATTAAGTATTCCTAAAACTAAGGAATAATCTAGTATAAATTTCGTGTCATTAAGCTAACCAGGAAAAAAGCCTTAAGACATTGAAAGGTGAAAATCTCAGCTTTAGTATAATAATATATATATATATATATATATATAATATATATATATATATAAAAGAGAGAGAGAGAGAGAGATATGAACTGAGATTGGTATATAGATAGATAAGGACGAACTGAGATAGATAAACAGACAGTAATGGATAGTAACGCAGCACGATAAACTGAGGTAGATAGACAGATAGATAGATAGACAGATATGAATACAGATATGTTTAGCTTAATATAGCACAAGAACAGGGCATGTGTGAGAATTGAATGCACTTTACACTAATGAATAGTCTACTGTCTCCCTGACTTGCAATGTTAACTCCACAAACACACACATCATATATATATATATATATATATATATATATATATATATATATATTT
Source organism: Doryteuthis pealeii (assembly GCA_023376005.1). NCBI lineage: Eukaryota > Metazoa > Mollusca > Cephalopoda > Myopsida > Loliginidae > Doryteuthis > Doryteuthis pealeii. The sequence goes on from CM042167.1 coordinate 4,676,282, forward strand.
GGAGATATGTGCTTAATTGAAGTCATACCTAATTTTGAAAATTAATTAGTTGATAATTAATGAATTTATGCGGGCATATATGTTCAAAACGTAAGGCTAAACGAATCGAGAAAATGTCATTCATTCGTTTAGCCTTACATTTTGAACATATATGCCCGCCTAAATTCATTAATTATTAACTAATTAATTTTCAAAATTAGGTATGACTTCAATTAAGCACATATCCTCTAAAAATTGTCGGCTTAAAGCCATATAAAAATAAACACATTTGTTTGTTTACTTAACCACACATATATATATGTATATAAACACACACACACACATATATATGTATATAAATACACACACACATATATATGTATAAATACACACACACACACACATAAATACATGTATATAAATACACACGCACACACATGTATATACACATACACACATACATGTATATGAATAAACACACACACACACACAAAATACACACACATAAATACATGTATATAATACACACACACACACACACACATGTATATAAACATACACACATACATGTATATACACCACATACATGTACACATACACACATACATGTACATACATACACACATACATAGACACATGTATATAAACACACACACACATGTACATACATACACACATACAATACATACATACACACATACATAGACACACATGTATATTAACACACACACACATACACGTATATACCACACACACATACAAACAACACACACATACATAACACACACACACACACACATACATAAACAACACACACACACACACATACATAAACACACAACCACACATACATACATACATAATAAATTAAGGAAAAACTTTAAATTTGCTTCATTCTAATAATTTATTTCAACTGCATAATTACAGCATCTTCAGACATGAGCAAAAACATGGTTATTACTGATGGAATTGCCCAGAATACAAGGGGTTAAATATATAAATCTGGGGGGGGGGGTCTTAGTTTGTGAGCGTAGTAGGGGCAGTGCTAGTAAGTATTCTGGGAAATTCCTTCAGTAATAACATGTTTTTTGCTCATGTCTAAAGATGTTGTAATTATGCAGTTGAAATAAATTATAACAATGGAGCAAATTCAAAGTTGTTTCCTGAATTCATTCTATATATTACTCTGACCGTCCACTTAATTGCACTAGGCACATTGAGCTCTCACTGCGGTTTACCTGTATCACGACGGTGAAACTACACATGGAATGATCCCCATTACCACACACACACACACACACACACACACACACATATATATATATATATATATATATTATATATATATATATATATATATATAATATAATTAATATTCAATAATTTTAAATAAAATCAACATCACCAGAAATGCCAATGTTTTTAGCTCAATCGTTAGAGTGTCTGTCTAGGACCCATAAGGTTCCAGGTTCGATAACGGTCCTCGCCAACTTAATATAGAAATACATTTCAAATTCTCCCGTTCTCTCCCCCCCCCTCTCTCTCTCTCTCTCTTTCCAGAGAAACTAACATTATATAATGAGGAGTTAGTCAAGAGATACATAGAGGGGAAGAAAGTGATAGACAGAGAGTAAAGTAAGAGATTGGTCGGTTTTTGACTTCATTGCAAATTACGACTAATTAGAACCAATTAAAACAGATTTTTTTAAACAGATTTCAATCCTAAAAGTAAGGAATTATTTAGTATAATTTCCGTGTCATTAAACTAAACAATAAAAAAACCTTTAGGATTGAAAAGTTGATTAATTCAGCTTTAGCATAATAATAATAATAATAATAATAATAATAATAATAATAAATATATGTATGAGAGAGAGAGAGAGAGAAATAGGTAAACTGATATATCGTAACACATCGATATACACAAACTAATATAGATATGAACAGAGAAAGAAAGGAAAGAGAAAGAAAGGAAAGAGAGAAGAAAAGAAAAAGAAAAATGTCCCCCATTTCAGTTTTTAAAGTTTGTGCTTCTTATTTAAAGTAAAGGAAATAGACAAGACGTTTTTCCTTGTCTTTTTCCTCACAACCAGCGAAAACTTCCAACAGAACACCTCTTAGTCTATTTCTCTGAATGTTTGAGATGAGGCTTGATGATTAGTATTATCTGCGTTATTCGGACTATTGTCCTCATCTTCATTGTTATCTGTACAATGTCTCAGCCAATGTGCCCTCCAGCCTTCTTCAGGTATTTTTTGTCGAACTCAGGAACCCACTCGGATTCGGGATCCTTCTCGGACTTGGGAACCTTCTTGTCGTAATCAGGAACTTTCTTGTCGTAATCGGGAGCCATCACGGAACTCAGCATTACGTTCAAAGTTCCGTGATGGCTTCCAGTTACGACAAGAAGGTTGTGCAGATAACAATGAAGATGAGGACAATAGTCGAAATAACGCAGATAATACTAACCTCTTAGTCTAGTTGAGTATAACTTGTTAACCATCACACCATTGTAGACACTCTGATATTTACTAAGTTTAGTCATAAGTGGTTGTAGAATAATCCTACTAAGTTCCAATTATCAGTATTTGAGGATGTCCCACAAACCAAAGGAATGATAACAACATCAACTAGGGTCCTGGCCTCATCCAATGTCACTTCGCCCCCTAAGTCAATGCCGACGAAAATACCCCGTGCATTGTCCAGGTTGCTCTCCTGTAATCGGCCTGGCCGAAAGGAACTAATTTCCCCTCAAAGGCCTCTACGCCCAGCCAATGAGGATGAGGGAGGAAAGGGATATGTAGAATAATCATACTTAGTTCGAATTGGTAAGGCAAGACAACAAGGCGCCGTAACTTAATACAGATCTAACCTTGTTGCAAACCTAGTATAGAAGGCCAGAGTATTTATGAAGCCTTATAACACCAAAGAAACCAAGCAGCCAATCAGGACTCAAGAAATGGAATCACCTAAATACATGAATGGACTATTCTTGAGTCCCATAAGTACCAGCTGTTTTGGGCACTAGTTCAGTAGTGCATAGCCAGTTGTTGTTGTTCAAACCAACAGCACACAGACTGACTTCGACAGTGTTGGGCACATTTTTAAAAGTCGATAGAGGTATACTTATTTATGGGTGATACTACTTTTGTTTAGAACAGTTTATGCTAAAATGATCACCTGACCTTATAATTTGGTTGGTTGTTTGGGTTTTTATGGCATGTCAACCTCAGTGGGTCATTTTATGCCGAAGGCATCTTTTTTATTCATTTTTGCAAACTCATTTTTTCTATTTAACCCATAGATGGAACCCTAACAGATACTACCACACCGGGTCAAAGTGGACTCGGGAGTAATGGTGATGAAGGGGTACTCCACAGTCCCCTCAGCTCCAGAACTGGAACTTCACCATCAAATTTAACGTCATACCCAGGACATGAAGACACTCAGCTACCGCATTCTAGCACATATATGATAAAATGGGTAGGGGCTTGCCATAAGGGCAATAGGGTTGGGACAATCATATAGGTGCTAGGGCTTGACACGACTAGCCGACTGATGGGGAGGGGGCTCTCCGACCGCTCGTCTAGCTTAAGTAAGGACCAAAGTGGAGTGTTGCATGTCATGGACTGCAATGCCACCTGAGTTCCATCTTTAAGCATCACGGGTCGCCACCCACGACCAAGTGGGTATTAGTTACTATTATTATTATTATTAGGTACCACCAATTTTCCCTGTGAAATTTACCCCCCCCCCATATTTAACACCATAAATATTGCATAATATTTAATATTATCTTGAAAATATTTTTTTCCATTCGAACAAAGAAACATTAAACAAACTCCTGATGTTTTTTTTTTAATTTTCAGCTCACGGAAATATTGAAAATTATGATTGAAAAACAATGTTTTCATTTTGGCACCGTTAAATCAACTGAAATTCAACGTAGCCAAAAATAAGTTACGACAAGAGGATTTTTTTTTTTAATTTATAAAAAATCAATTAATGGTCCGATTTTCACGAAAATTTACATAACTATTTACCTTTGGATGTAAATATGTCTGAAATAGTTTTTTCCTAAAATATATTAGAGGAAATATTAGGGGTTTATTTATTTTTTAAGCTAACGGTGTAATTTTTCCCAATCGGATAATTTAATCTTTGAATTAACTGTTTTTCTTTGTAACAACTCTGTATGATCGTTACTTTTTTTTTTGCGAGATTTTTAAATAACGAACTTCAAAAAATATTTACTTTCGTTTATTCAATATGGCCTAAAGTGATCACGTGACCCGATTCTGGAGATTCAAAATTATTATATAAGGGTACCATCAATGCGTTAAAGGGAAGAAAGAGTTTTTTTTTAAAATTTTAAACCCTTCAAGAATGAATAAGATAAAACATCTTCGGCATAAAATAACCCAACAAGAGTTGACATTCCGTAAAAACCAACCAGCCAACAGAATCCTAAGGTTATTTTAGAATATTTTACTCGGTATTTTTTTCTTGATATTTGCAATCAACAAAGCCGAAAAACCTATTCGCGTTACCTCATGCTGGGTTTTTTTTAAGGTCTTTTACTTAATATGCCTTCATGTGAGTAACAGCCAAAATATTTGGTGTCTCTTCTTAAAAGTCATAAAAATGCAACTTGTAATACGACACCATTCTTCCTGTCATTATTTACTCTTCCCCAATTATAGTCGCCATCTTTTTTTTAAATACTTTGTTTCTTCCTCTTGTGTTTAAACCCTCGGGCTCCATTTATTCTCTTTTTTTTTTAATCTTTAAAGTTTTATTCTTTGTCTTTCAATAATTTTTCGGTGCTATTTGCTGAATTCTGTCCCGGCCTCCTGCTTAAAAAAAAAAAAACGCTAGGCGGTGATAACTGAAAAAAAACCCAACCCTCCCTACGAATGAAGTCCCTAGCTGAAGCAGTGCCTGCTGAAACGCTTAAGGTGTTTTTTTCCCGAAAAGTTAATGCGATATTTTAGCCCCTCCAGTCTTTTTTCGACAAGTAAATGTAAATATTTTAACCCTCCCCCTCATAAAAATATTTTAAGGGGGGGGAGGGGGCTAAATTTACTTGTCGATATAAATATGGCTTACTTTTAACGCCTACAAAGCACTAAAAACAAAAATAATAATTTGTTGATAAAAACGCCTTCAATCCGCTAAAAAAAAATTTTTT
>CM042167.1:4686451-4710253 GCA_023376005.1 Doryteuthis pealeii
AAAATATCTTTTAACTAAGTTTAATTGAAATTATACATTGCAATACTAACACAAACAACTGTTTCAATAATAGATTCAATAATTAATTTCAATGGTTAATTAAATGTATAATAATTTGGGTTTTTTGTTGTTTATTTTTTAAGCAATACGTAATTAAAAACAACCTTAATCCCCTAAAACCCTAACCCAATTCACAAAATGTTAATTCATCATCATCATCATCATCATGTCGCGCAAGCAGCACGGGTATCCATGACTATCTTTCGCCAACCTTCCCTATTACTCATTGCCCCTGGGAGGTCCTCCGTGCAGCATCCCGAATCCTCGCATAGTTGGTGAATGTAGGTCCTTTAGTGGGCGTCCTACGTTAGCATGTCCATGTGTTGGCCTCCACAGAAGAACGTCGCTTATGGGCTCGTCCCCGCTTCTGCATGCCTAGTCCGTCTCACCTGTATGGTTTGTGAGATGGGGGGCAGGTGACCATATAGTTGCTTCTTTGTGGGGTGCTGCTTCCACGACTTGTTCAGGACTGCTCGCAACATTCTTGTGCAGGTCCCATCTAGCTTCATATACTGTAGTTAAACTGTCGTTGGGGACCACCAAAAAACTTTCCGTTTTAATTTTCCGACCTGAATCAGAAGTCAGCCCAAAATTCACCCTGAAGAAAGACCAAAGTTCATTTCAGATGCATTTAATCTTCGAGAATGGATGGAAGTTTTTTTCTTTCTTTTTTTGGTCTAAAAATCTATTTTCGTCATTGGCACCGAATTCTAAACAGTCAACAGACAAAATGATGAATTAAAAAGAAAATTATTCATAATTATCCAAGTTTCTCTTTCTTTATTTTCTCCATTAACCCTTTCACCAAGCAACACCATTCAGTGCCCCCACGCCCCCTCTCACCAAACTATGATGCCACCCCCAGCGCCCCCCCCCTACATACACCTGCTCCTGTAACTTACATCAGACTAAGTCTTATGTTTCTTTCTTCTTTTTCCCCTTCTCTCTCCAGTTATGGGCCACCCGTCCCATCCTCACTCGTTCTCACTGACCCACTCTGGTAAATTTTGTGGGTGTGGTGTCCTGATGAATAGAACAACTAGTAGTTTGGTTATTTCCCCGAACCACACCAAATGTTTTTCTTCTTAAATTTTGGACTAGACTTGAGGGGTGAGGGTGGGCTCTGATTCTGCACCAGGCAGTACAGACCAATGCCTGCTTAGTAAGATAAAGAGAAATGAGTCTTGTTTCAAAAAGAGACATTATATAACTAGCAAATATATGCACCCTCCGGGTGCACGTATTTAAGTTTTAATGTAATGAAATATCGTATTAAATTAGAAAGTCTAATAAGAAGGCAGATAAAAAGATATGTAACAGAGTGGGGGTATAATAGAACAATAGAAATGAAACTTACTCTTCCATCACTCCCGTCTTTCATTGCTGAATTTTACTTATTTAACTATTTAATTAAATTAGGAAATAAAGAATAAAATGACAGTTATTTTTTCTTGTTAATGGATTTCATTTAAGATTCATTGAAGAGATTTTTGCTTATATTCATTAAAATAACACCAAACAATTAGAAATCAATAATACTAAGCACACATTTAATAAAATCACATTTTTAATATCAATATGCAAATTAGCCTTCCCATTCACACCGCAAACCGCTATTTTTTGTATATATAAATACAATTGCATGTTATCTGTATGTAGATATGGACAACACTAATAAAAAGGTAAAGTAATTTTATTAATAATTCAGGTTTAAATATAAATAAAATCATGGAGAATATGATGTAAATAACTATGTTAATTGTGACTCGATTAGAAATATAGTTTCGGTTACAGACAGAAAAACACACAATCTCCATTATAATAAGACTAGCAAATATATGCACCCTCCGGGTGCAAGTATTTAAGTTTTAATGTAATAAAATATTATATCAAATTAGAAAGGCTAATGAAACTGAATAAGAATGTAGATAAAAAGATTTTGAACAGAGGGGGTATGATCGAAAAATAGAACAACTTTGAAACTAACTCTTCCATCATTTTCCGTTACTCCCGTCTTTCATTGGTAAATTTTCCTAATTAAACTGTTTAGTGAAAATAGGAAGTAAAGAATGAAATTACAGTTATTTCTTTTTGTTAATGGATTTCTTTTAAGATTCATCCCCGAGATTTTTGCTCACATTCATTAAGATAAAACCAAAAAATTAGAAATATTAGCACATATTTATTATAATCAAATTTTAAATATCAATATGCAAATTAGCCTTCCCGTTGACGCTGCAAACCGCTATTTTGTTGTATATATAAATACAGTTGCATATTGTTAGTATGTAGATATGGTCAATAGTATTAATAATGTAAAAACAATTTTATTAATAATTGAGGTTTAAATAAAAAATAAAATCATGGAGAATGTGACGTAAATAACTAAGGGAATTGTGTCTTGTATAGTAATATAGTTTCGGTTACAGACAGAAAAAACACACAATCTCCATTATAATAAGATTATATGTGGGCAGGGGTGGTCAGACTTGGGCTAAACTTGCAAATCGTAATCAAAATTTTCCGTTTTAATAAAAATAAATTTTGAAATTAAAATTAATTTTAAAATTCCGATTCAAAATACTTGACTTATTTTTGGTAAGTCAGGTTAGTATAGCTACTGACAAAATGAGCCTAAAATGCGTTTTTGACAGAAAATAATTTACCATAAATCAGGGAATTATCGGACTTTAATGAAATTTTCACTGTTTATTTATCAATGAACGATCTTTATAATGCATTATTTATTTTATTTCAAAACTTTCTCATTTTTTTTCAGGTCACTTAATTTTGACCCCCCTTATGTTGGGGGCATAAAATGTTTTGCGAGTTGGTCATTTTCGATACTAATTACAGTATAAATAATGAGATAAAAGACCGAACTTATGAATAGAAACAAAAAAATTTTTACGGTTGTAAAACATGAGAAAATAAGTACCGAAAATCGAAAAATAAAATGTAAAAAAATAATAAATGATTAATTTTTTGGAGATTTCTTTTTTACTCATTTCGATAATTATTTAATTGGCTATTATTTTATAAAAGAAAAGATTATACATCGATGTTTTTTCTGCTTAAAAAGGGGAGGGGTACATTTTCAATCGAGTTTTTCTTCAAAACTTATTACTTTTGGCACCTAAAATAAGGTTTGCATTAAGTAGATATTTATTTTTAGAATCTAAAAATATAACATTTTAAACTTAACATCAGGATTTTCATATTTTAAAGGATTTTATATATTAATTTTTCATAGCAAAATACTAAATTAAGGTTTTGAAATAAAATAACTGATGCATTATAATTCATAATTTTTAAATCAATACTGAAAACTTCATTAAAATCGGATAATTACCGTATTTTTGGTAAATTTTTTGCAATCGCGAATGTTACAGTAAAATTATAAAAGCAAAAAAAAAAAGAGTCTGAATGCGGATCGCGTCGAAATTGACCAAAACAAATCGTTTTAAATCTTTTAAAATAAACTGCATATGTAATGATATTTTTCTTTGTTTAATGATGGTTATTATGTTACTACTTATCGATTTAGACAAAGTTTGACCTTAAATAATAGATTTAATTATTTTTAATTCGCTTTTAAAATTCCTAGCAGACGACAAAAATGCTAATGCTTAGGTTAGTATTTTTTATTTCATTTATTTAACGAATCTTGAAATATTTTCTAAACTAAAATATATGTGCAGTTTAGAAAATATTTCAAGATTCGTTAAATAAATGAAATAAAACAATTACTAACCTGACTTACAAAAAAAAAAATAGTCAAGTATTTTGAATCGGATTTTTAAAATCAATTTTAATTTCAAAATTTAGTTTGATGTGTTGCAAATCGTCGTCAAAATTTTCCGTTTTAATTTTGACAACGATTTGTAAGTTTAGCCCAGATTTATTTTACTGTTCTTTTCAAGGATCTTTTTTATTTTTATAGTGGTTTTTCTGCAGTTGTTTGTTGCTAAGAGGATTTAGGGTCGCCTTTTCAGTGGTAGGTTTGTAGGGTGAAGTTCAAGTTTACTTTTATATTTTTGGTAAAATATCATCTTGAATTATTTTCAAATATATCCTTATATGTTGAAAAGAGAAATAAAGGAAAGAAAGTATTGAATGGATAAAATAGGATTATTTTAATTAAACTTACACGTGTTTCGGTCAAAATTTCATCCATGTGTACATTATTCTATCTTTTATTATTTTATAATACCAAAATGAAATAAAATAATAATAATAGAAAAAAATATAGAAATTTCAGCACACAAAGAAACATCAACCTTCCTCAGAGTAACCATATATTTTTCTATTATTATTATTTTATTTCATTTTGTTATTTAAAAATATTAATAGATAGAATAATGCACATATGGATAAACTCCTGGCCGAAACACGTGTAAGTGTAATCCTATTTTATCCATTCAATACTTTCTTTCCTTTATTTCTCTTTTCAACATACCGTCGGATTCACTTCCATTTTCAATATATATCCTTATATACATACATAGTGAAATAAAAAAACCCTGCAGAGTGGCCTACCATTGGTATCAACTGAACAGCGAGTGAGTCTATCCCCTTTTCACTAGCGCTAGAACTGGGAGAGGTGGTTTGGTTTGGTTAGATTTGGTTTACTGCATTCAACCTCAGTGGGTCATTTAATGCCAACAAAGTTTTTGACACAAATTCATCTTAATGGATACTCTATTTTTTTATAAACATTTTTCTATTTAACCCATAGATGAGACCGTAACAGGCACTACCACTCCGTGTCAGAGTGGACACAGGGACAATGGGTGATGAATGGGTGCTCCACATTCACCAAACCTCCAAAACTAGACCTCACCATCAGATAGAGTTTAACATCATTCCCAGATATGAAGACCTCAGCCACCACCTTCTAGCACATATATGATAAAAAGGGTTGGGGGCTTGCCAAAAAGGCAATAGGGTTGGCAATCATATAGGTGCTAGGGTTTGACATGACTAGCCGATTGATCGGAGGCCCTCTCCGACCGCCCGTCTAGCCTAAGTAAGGGCCGAAGTGGAGTGTTACATGTCATGGACTGCTCATCAACCTGGGTTCCATCCTTAAGCATCTAGGCTGTCACAAGGCGAGCTCAGCCGAGCATCAGCCCTAAACCCCAAGTGCATGAGCAGCATGAGTTGAATCTGTGCGGTAAAGTGGGAGCTGATCACAGGTGGAAAAAAAATCTCTCTGATCTAGTAAAAGGATATAGACTCCCTTGCTGTACGTCTGATACTGACAATAGGCTACTTTGCTTACTTATTACTTACTGTTTTTCAAATAGGGATAGCTTTGGCATTACATTACCCCTAAAGGTTGATATGCCAGCAGTGATGCTGATAGGTCTTTGATTTAGTGTGTCTTGGGACGCACGTATTTGCTTTGAATGAGTACCCGGGAAAATGTATGGGTCCCAACTAAAGCCTTCTAACTCCTACTTTGTAACCTATCCTGTATAATTCATTTATAAGAAACTATTGAAATGTATTTACAGTTAGCTTGAAATGGTGAGGGAAGAAAAAAGAACACGATTTTACTGCGTCCTTTACAAAAACACTGGATACGATTTTACTGCGTCCTTTTAGATTTTTGTGCGTCAGGGACCGAGACACGTACCTATTAGCATCTATGTGCCATTAAACAAGAAACCAAACGAAGATTATAAAAAATATTTGGCGGACCTGAACTTCCAGACCCCCCCCCCATCTAAAATTGTGTTTTTAATTTTTTTCTTCTTTCAATCGATTATTATCGATTGCACAACAATCTATAAGACTGTGAAAAAAAAAAATTCAAAAAAGTTTTTATTTTTCGAGCTTTCAGGGTGCTCATTCCCCGTATAAGTTTTATAGTAAATCGACCCCCCCCCATATCGGAACCGCTGGAAAGGAAACTGGCGCAAAGGTGTCAAAGTTAGGGTGGCCCAGAAAAACAGAACCCAAAATTATTTATTATCGAGCGTTTCGATATGGGGATCGATTTACTATAACTTATACAGGAGAATGAGCACCCCTGAAAACTCGAAAAATAAAGAACTTTTATATGATTTTTTACAATCTGATAGATTGGGGTGTAAACGATAATAATCCATTGAAGAAAAAGAAACAAATTACAAAGAAAAAATTTTTCAGCGGTTCCGATATGGGGTTCGGTTTACGATAAACTTATACGGGGAACTGAGCACCCCTGAAAACTCGAAAAATAAATTAATTTTTAATTTTTTTTTTAATCGAATAGATTGGTGTGCAATCTATAATAATCCGTTGAAAAAAAAAAAAAAAAAAAAAAGATTAAAACAAAAAATTTTAGATGGGTGGGGTCTGAAAGTTCAGGTCCGCCAAATATTTTATGCTGATTTGCCTCAGATCTTCATGATTTTCAGCAAAAATTACAAGAAAATAAAAGGAGGAATGTAGAAAAAATTATGAAGGAACGTAGAAGAAATGTCCATTCAGTTATTTTGCATATTACTGTATTTCATGGCATCAATATAATCGGTGTTAAAATATACTTTTGTTTTGATTGGCTAAATTTTAGGGAGATATAAACAAAATAAAACAACAACACCCACCCACCCACCCACACACATAAATCAAAACCAAAACCAAAAAGATCCCAGCATTTTTGCTGAATTTTCCCAAATATTTAAAAATTGCTTAGGAAAAATATTTTTACTCTTACTCACTAAAAGCCAAATTCAGCATCTTCAACCAATGTCATACCATGTCATTTCCTATTTAGAATATTCATATTATAATTAATTGCAATAAATCTTTCTATACATATAGCTGATGGTAGGTGTGGGGCTCCACCTCAGACGCCAAAAACAATCTCCTTGGTCTAGCACTATTGAAAAGGGGATAGATCCCTCGCTGACTGGCTGATACCGACTTTAGGCCGCCCCGACGATGATGACTTGTACATATTTAAAGGGCAGTTGTGTATATGTCTAACGCCAAAATGAATATTATATACACATTAATATCAACAGAGCTTGTTTTTTGTGCAAAAATAATAGAGATTTGATTTATATTGTGAAGATGATTAAAAATAAAATTTAAATGATAACAGCATGGTTTTTTTTTTCATTTAATATTTTAGATAGTAGGCATTAACATTTCTTTTCAGAGAGCTGGATCAGTGCAAGATCTAGTTTTGGCTAAACTTGCACAAAGATGTCAAAATTAGGTGACCCAGAAAAAACAGAACCACAATTTTGTAATAAAACTGTTAATTTTAACTATGGGGGTCTAGTTAGGGTTTAGGGTTAGGGTTGGGGTTGGATTAGGTTTAGGGTTGGGGTTTAGGGTTAGTTTATTGGAAAATGAATAAAATAATTTGGGTTCTGTTTTTTCTGGGTACCCTGTATACCGTTGACCCCTAAAAAACAGAACACCATAAATTTTGTAATAAAACTTAATTTTAACTAGGGGGGGGGGTTAGGGTTAGGGTTGGGGTTGTGGTTTAAGGTTAGTTTAATGGGAAAATAATAAATAATTTGGGTTCTGTTTTTCTGGGTCACCCTAATTTTGATACCTTTGTGCAAGTTCAGCCCTATTTTTTTACATAGGTATTTAAATGGGGCATCCCACAGGGATTCCACTCACGATTCAGTAATAGTGGATCTGCGAGACTAACTTTAAAAAAATCCCCTTCTACCCAGGCAATGCCGGGTAGCCACTGCTAGTATTAGATATTTCTTTTAAAACTGTGCTTCTGACAAATATATAATAATTATTGATATTTGTATATTTCTATTCGATAGTCAACACAATCTTTGAATGATAAATCTTCCCCAAATACAGACAAGAAGGTGAAGGAAAAAAAAAAAAAATGAACCATTTAAGATGGTGGTATAAATTCACCTAGAGACTCTTGCTTGAGTGAGTGAAACGAAACGATAAAAATAATGAAAAAAGCTTTCAATGGACCATGAAGTATCTAATAAACAAACAATAATGACAAGTAATGTCGAAAAAATGTCTGTCAAAAATTCCCTCTCAATAAAAATGTTTAAATGCAATGTAAATTCACATAATTGAAGTGACATTACTTCTTTTTGTTGTTGTTGTCTGATAGCTTATAATGGATTACTTATTAGGCATGAAATAGCCCTTCTGTGCTTCCATAGTTATCAATGAATGGAAAATTTGATGAGCTGAAAACTCTAAAGTTTTATGTCTCCAAGGTTGGTTGATTTTTCGAGAAAATGTCAAAAAGTGAAAGGAGTATACTATCAAAAATACAATGGATATTAAAATAAGATTTGAAGACTGTGTCGAATATTATGTATCATATAAGTTAGATTTACAATTTGTAAGTAAACTCGTTTATAGGCCGCTATCTGTAGACATTCGGTTTGATGTTGAATCTCATCATATTTATCAAATAAAAGTAAAGTATTTCTCTGAATGTTTGAGATGAGGCTTGAAGATTAGTATTATCTGCATTATTCAGACTATTGTCCCCATCTTCATTATTATTTGTACAACGTTTCGGCCGATATACCCTCCGGCCTTCTTCAGATATTCCTTGTCGGACACGGGAACCTTCCCGAGTTCGAAAAGAAGGTTCCCGATTCTGAGAAGGTTCCTGAGTCCGACAAGAAATACCTGAAGAAGGCTGGAGGGCATATCGGCCGAAACGTTGTACAAATAACAATGAAGATGGGGACAATAGTCCGAATAACGCAGATAATACTAAAAGTAAAGTAGGCGGAGTGGCCTAATGTCGGTATCAGCCGAGCAGCGAGGGAGTCTATCCCCTTTTCAATAGTGCTAGACCAGGGAGACTGCTTTTGTGTCTGAGGTAGAGTGACACACCTACCATCAGTTCCACAAGACCAGAGATATGAGGCACCCAGTGAGAATCAAACTCAATAAAAACAGTCTGCTAATCCAGCTTGTTAAACATTACACCACATCCACTATTTTGATCCATAGTTAACCTATAATAATTGGTTGGTGGTTTGAATAACTAATTGATTTTAATGGCAAGTCAACCCATGAAGTGCTATTTTATGCAGAGAGGTTAGGGAATTGCATTCATTGTATGTTCATATTTACATTTTTTGTGTATTTTCTTAAGATATTTTTTTTTGCATATGGTCCTGTAGGGAATTATCTTCCCTTTGCCTGGAAGAGTTATCTTCCCGCTGTGTTGCCGTTTGTTCCCACTAGGGGACCTCTGGTATATAAGTGGCTGATTCAAATGCTTCAGTCTCTCTTTCCTTACTGCCTCTGAACGAGCACATGGGTTAGACTTATGTCTACCCCTTTCTAGTGGGGCTTTGCCCCCCTTACATTACTGTAAGTCTTTTATACAGCATGGACTATCCTTTAGTTCCATGTCTGTAACATTTATATTTTAGGTACATTTGGGTATCTCGTTTATACCTAAATATTGTATCTTGTATTTACCATTCATGAATGTGTCCTTTTATCTCTACTCTTGTATCTTATTTGTATCTTATGTATCTATGTACTTTATGTATCTTATCGTTACTATGTGCTGTACACCTATTAAATGTTTTGTCTCACAATGTGTCGGAGCTGTTGTTCAATTATTACTTTGAATCTTACAACTGCTGATCCTACAGTCCTATTGAATATGATTTATGGTTTGGTTTGTTTTACGGCATATCAACCTCAGTGGGTCATTTAATGCCGATTAAGTTTTGAAATAAATCAATTCTTAATGGATAATACAATTTTTTTATAAATACCATTTTTCTATTTAACCCATAGATGGGACCCTAACAGGTACTACCACTCCGGGTCAAAGTGGACCAGGGAGCAATGGTGATGAAGGGATGCTCCACATTCCCCAAATCTCCAGAACTGGATCCTCACCATCAGATAGAGTTTAACGTCATTCCCAGGACATGTAGACCCGCAGCCACCGCCTTCTAGCACCCATATGATAAAAAGGGTTGGGGCTTGCCATAAGGGCAATAGGGTTGGGAAAATCATATAGGTGCTAGGGCTTGACGTGACCAGCCGATTGATCGGAGGGGGCCTCTCCGACCGCCCGTCTAGCCCAATAGGGCCAAAGTGAGTATTGCATGTCATGAACTGTTCATCCACCTGGGCTCTATCCTTAAGCATCACGGCCTATTGAATATGAATAATATTTAAACAGATCTATTTGACCTATAGATGGGACTATTATGTATACCATTCCAGGTTAGAGTGGACCTGGGAGTAATGGCAATGAAGAGTTCTGTAACTGGAGCCTCACTGGATGCAGTTTAGTTTAATACCCAGAACCCCTCCCCCCATTTTATCAGGAGATACAGTCAACATATTATAAGCCTTGCCGACAGGGCAAAACTAACCTGAAAGTTTGAAACAGAAAATGAAGGAAGGTTATTTCCTAGTTGAGTAAAATGATATTACAGGTTGACCAGAAAAAACAGAACCCAAATTATTTATTTTCCCATTAAACTAACCTAAACCCTAACCTAAACTCCTAGTTGAGTAAATGATATTACAGGGTGACCCAGAAAAACAGAACCCAAATTATTTATTTTCCCATTAAACTAACCTAAACCTAACCCTAACTAGTTGAGTAACATGATATTACAGGGTGACCCAGAAAAACAGAACCCAAATTATTTATTTCCCATTAAACTAACCTTAAACCCTAACCCTAACCCCCCTAGTTGAGTGACATGATATTGCCTCCTAGTTGAGTAACATGATATTACAGGGTGACCCAGAAAAACAGAACCAAATTATTTATTTTCCATTAAACTAACCCTAAACCCTAACCCTAACCCCTAGTTGAGTAACATGATATTACAGGGTGACCCAGAAAAAACAGAACCCAATTATTTATTTTCCCATTAAACTAACCCTAAACCTAACTCTAAACTCCTAGTTGAGTAACATGATATTACAGAGTGACCAGAATAAACAGAACCCAAATTATTTATTTATTTTCCCATTAAACTAACCCTAAACCCCAAACCTAACCCTCCTAGTTGAGTAACATAATATTACAGAGTGACCCAGAAAAAACAGAACCCAATTACTTATTTTCCCATTAACTAACCCTAAACCCCAACCTAACCCTCCTAGTTGAGTAACATAATATTACAGAGTGACCCAGAAAAAACAGAACCCAAATTATTTTCCCATTAAACTAACCCTAAACCCCAAACCTAACCCTCCTAGTTGAGTAACATAATATTACAAGTTGACCCAGAAAAACAGAACCCACAAATTTTGTAATAAAACTGTCAATTTTAATTTTAATTTTTTTTAAATTTAAGTTCAACAAGGGTTAGGGTTGGAGTTGGGGTTTAGGGTTAGTTTAATGGGAAAATAAATAATTTGGGTTCTGTTTTTTCTCCCCGGTCTAGTGCTAATGAAAAAGGAGGGGATGGAAACCAGCTGTACTCTGCTTAAAAACTGAACTTGTGTCACATCCTGCTAATGGCAGAGGGTTAGGTAAATACAGACATAGGGTTAGTTTTGAATAGTATTTCCAACAGTGATATTATCTGTCAGTGAGCAGAGTTACTTGCCCCTACCCAACAGGATCAAGAAAGTAAAGATTAAATTTCTCTAAATGTTCCAGTTTGATAACAGATAAAAACCTAATGACTCCATTAGATAAGATAAAACTTTGTAACTTTTTTTCTTGTTTAGGGAAATACAAGACTTTGTATAGATAAGGAGATACCAGACTGATTGCTCTATAAAAGTTAAATAAACTTTTAGAGACAGAGAGTTGGCATCTAGTCTTGTGATTTATTGCCAAAAACAGAGGTTAAACGTCAAAGAAATTGGGTAATCATGAACTTTTGTATAGTAAATTAGGGTGACCCAGAAAAAACAGAACCCACAAATTTTGTAATAAAACGGTCAATTTTAACTAGGGGGGTTTAGGGTTAGGGTTGGGGTTGGGATTAGGTTAGGGTTCTGTACTAACCTGAAAGTTTGATAACAGAAAATGAAGGAAGGTTATTTCCTAGTTGAGTAACATGATATTACAGGGTACCCAGAAAAAACAGAACCAAATTATTTAGTTTCCCATTAAACGAACCCTAAACCCCCTAGTTAAAATTAACAGTTTTATTACAAAATTTGTGGGTTCTGTTTTTTCTGGGACACCCTAATTTACTAAACAAAAGTTCATAATTACCAGAAATTGAATGTGTGACAAGAGTTTCACTAGAAGCTATACTGTATGAATGGAAGCGCATGGTGTAATGGTTAAAGTCATGGGAAATGGATTTGTCACCCAGAGTTCAAATCCTGGATGTAGTAATTGCATTTCACTTAGTGCTAATACTTGGGAAAGGTATGAATCTTACTCTCCCTCCAGCTATGGATAAATAGTAGGGCAGACTGGGCTCTTTAACCTTGGTTAGGCAACTGGTTTAGGAGAAGGAAAACTCTGAATTCAAACCTGTTAAATTTCGCTTAAAAATGACCTTGTGTCTCATCCTGCTCGTGTGGAGGGATTGGTAAATATATATATACTAGCTGAACCCTGCGAAATTTCAGTAAATTCATTAAATAATAATAATAATAATAATAATGATATTTTTTGTGCACTTGAAACAGTTCCAAAAAGCTTGGAAAAGAGACTAGAGAACTAGAAATCAGAGGAAGAATTGAGACCATCCAGACAACTGCATTGCTGCAATTGGCTAGAATACTCAGAAGAGTTCTGGAGACCTGAGGAGACTTTTTGTCATCAGACTCCAGTGAAGGTTTGGTTTTTGTTTGTTTTATGGCATATCAACCTCAGTGGGTCATTTAATGCCGAAAAAGTTTTGAAATAAAGTAATTCTTAATGGATACTCAATGTTTTTTATAAACACATTTTTCTATTTAACCCATAGATGGCACCCTAACAGGTACTAACACTCGGGGTCAAAGTGGACCAGGGAGCAATGGTGATGAAGGGGGGCTTCACATTCCCCAAACCTCCAAAATTGGAACCTCACCATCAGATAGAGTTTAATGTCATTCCCAGGAAAGGAAGACCCTCAGCCACCGCCTTCTAGCACCCATATGATAAGAAGAATTGGGGGTTGCCATAAGGGCAATAAGGTTGGGAATATCATATAGGTGCTAGGGCTTGACGTGACCAGCCGCTTGATCGGGGGGGGGGGCTCTCCAACTACCCGTTTAGCCCAAGAAAGGGCTAAAGTGGAGTATTGCAAGCCATTGATCTGGGTTCTATCCTTAAGCATCCCAGGTCACCACCCACGACCAACAGGTGGCTCCATTTGGGGAGTCTTACCCCTTTGCAGAGGTGCAGTCGGTGCATTCTAACGCCTCAGCCGACAGGGCGGTCATGGATTTTGGTGACCATGAGTATATCGACGCTCTCCTCATTATGATGTCATCTCTCAAAGGATAAGTGGCAATTTCACCATTGGCTTAAATTGATTCTCCTGGTGCCATATTTTCATTATATCCGTTTCTCCCTCGATAAAACAAGCCATATCGTTTGCATTCTACCAATACACAGAAGAGAATATCAGTTTTCAATTTACATACAAAACATTGCGATATATATCATGCCAGATACCTGGCTAGCTGGATATGGTATCCTGATACTAAAAACATTTTATACTTCAATACTGCTAAGTTGTGGTTATTTTTGCTACATATATATATGTTGCATACCTCTTTCCTTACTTTCTTCTATTCTTCTAACGTCTCTTCTAGCGTCTGGACTTCGTCTTGGGGACTTCGTGTCTGGTCTTCCATTGGGGATTTCTCTTTATCAGAAGCCCTGTGTCATTGGTAGTTTTTAGATAATAACACAAGACTTTGATTTAATTAGATCATATTTTATTTCGAAATCCCCACCAGACTACCTGCGCAGATTGAGTCGGAGTGTGCATAACACGACTTACCAACGTTGTGGCTTTGGCCGATCTGCCTAAAAATCTATTTCTAATCTAAACTGGAAGAGGGTCTTCTCCACCGGAAGGTTCAGGATGAGGTCAAGCCATGTCACTCAATCCTTCAAGGCCACCGACTGCAACTTATAACAGCCATTTTGATTTCTACACTACTGTACACAAATATTAGGAATCTAATAATTATGTAACATATATACAAGAAGTGGCTACCCGGCGTCGCCTGGTTAGAGGTATGGGGGAGAGATCTGGTATAAGGTGTGCTGAAGATCACAACTTATATTTATAAACTGTTCCAAAACAGCTGAATCGTCCAATCAAAAATGCTCAAACATTAATTTACTATTT
This sequence comes from Doryteuthis pealeii, assembly GCA_023376005.1. NCBI lineage: Eukaryota > Metazoa > Mollusca > Cephalopoda > Myopsida > Loliginidae > Doryteuthis > Doryteuthis pealeii. The sequence goes on from CM042167.1 coordinate 4,700,773, forward strand.
AAAGGTGTTGATAAATTGTCTTACAATTGCTAGCTAGATGCAATAACCAACAGACAAGGTGTATGGTCTAATGGTTAAAGTCATAGGAAATGGATTTGTCGACCAGAGTTCAAATCCTTGACAAAGCTGCAGTTCACATAGTGCTAATACCGTTGGGAAAGGTATAAATCCAACTACTCTCCCTCCATCTATGGGTAAATAGTAGGGTTCTTTAACCTTGGTTAGGCAACCAGTCTAGGAGAAAGAAAACTCTGAATTCAAAACTGTTAAACTCCACTTGGTATCGTCACGACTAGAATAGGCTCAGTCCTAATTAGTGATCTATTTCACTAATTTTTAAAATTTTTTTATATACAACTCTCTAAGCATGGACCAGCAGACAAGGATTCAAACTGATACTACATCTTTCTACTTCAAGAAAGGATCAAACTTTATAATAGAAGAGATCTCCACTGCAAAACTACTTTCAACTACAGCCCTAAAATGGCTACATGAATTATACAACTCTCCAAGCACAGATCAGCAAACAAGGACTAAAACTGATACTACATCTTTCTACTTCAAGAAAGGATCAAACTTTAGGCCACAAGGGATCTCCACTGTAAAACTACAGCCCTAAAATGGCTACATGAATTATACAATTCTCTAAGCACAGGTCATCAGACAAGGATTAAAACTGATACTACATCTTTCTACTTCAAGAAAGTATCAAACTTTATACCACCAGGGATTTCCACTGTAAAACTACTTTCAACTACAGACTTAAAATGGCTACAGTGTTCTAAATAGACAGTTTAACATTCTCATTTAACTTTATTCATTCATTATTTAACTACGCCATCTAGTGGTCATTAGTAGGATTTTTTGGGGGGGTGGGGAGAGGGGGCATACAAGGGTGGTAATTCTGTTTACCTATCAACCTACACACTGTCTACATGACCAAACAAAGCCTAAACGATTTATCTCCACCCAGAATGTTAAAAGATCAAAAACTGTCTTCGGTAATTGAACCATAATCAGTTTACAACTGTCCTCTCTGCTTTCACCAAATCCGTCCCAGAACTTTGCACAGTCAGACTAGAAAGTCAGTAACCTTCCGTGCTTTCCCTGGAGTAAGAAGGGGGCCGTGACCCCCCTTGATATTTAGCCAGACATCAACAAAGATGACACACCCAGATGATTATGTTCTTCCTTAGGAAACCCCTCCTTCCACAGATGATATTTCTCGGCCTACGGGGCAAACGAAGATGACTGATGAATTAACATTAAATTCATATAAACTGTGTCGTGGGACACAAATAGCTTGAGGTCTATATGCCGTAAAACAAAACAAAACAAAACATCCTGCTCGTGAGGAGGGGTTGGGAAATTACTCACACACACACACACGTGTATATATATATATATATATATATATATATATGAGTATATATAAAAAAGAAAACACCACAAAATGCTGTTAAAGTGAAAACATTTTATAACTTCGCTGATATTGAACAATATTTCGATTTTATGAAAATTGTCATCAGAGCTTGTTTATACTCCGTGTTGTTAAGAGCGGAGACAAAAGTCATATGAGTTCAAAACAAAAACCTTGACGTTGAAAAAAAGAAAAAAAGAAAAAGAAAAAGAAAAAAGAATATATATATATATATATATATATATATATATATATATATATATATATATATATTAATATTCTTATTTATTTATATCAAGAAGGCAATTACAATGCTATAAAAAAAATAATAATATCCAGTGTCTAATCAATTTCGAAGAAACTTCATCTTCAGAGACTGTTTTTGAAATGGATGCGGACTTGTGTGTTTCGTTTTTTTTTGGAAGTTATAAACACACGTCTTGTGGGTTGTTAAGAGCCGTGATATCTGTTGTTCAATCAATTTCATATAGAAGAACAGTAGTGGTACTATTTTACCCATAGCTGGGGGGGGATAAGCTTGGTTTCTTTATTTAACAGCATATCAGCCTTCATGGGTTATTTAATGCTAAAAGCTATCCTTATAGAAGAACAGTGGTGGTACTATTTTACCTATAGCTGGTTTGGGGGGGGGGGGGTAAGCCTGGTTTCTTTGTTTAATGACATATCAACCTTCATGGGTTATTCAATGCCAAAGCTATCCTTATAGAAGAACAGCAGAGGTACTATTTTACCCATAAGCTTGGCTTCTTTGTTTAACGGCATATCAATGTTCATGGGTTATTTAATGCTAAATCTATACCTATAGAAAAACAGTATTGGTACTATTTTACCCATAGCTTGGTTTCTTTATTTAATGACATATCAACTACCATGGGTTATTTAATGCCAAAGCAATCCTTGTAGAAGAACAGTAGTAGTAGATTCATAATACAAACTATTTCCAATTAAAAAAACAATTTAAAGAATGAGTGATTGAAAGAAAACATGGTAATCTGTGAGATATTTGTTTGAATTGAAATGAGTTTGAAAAACATGAAACTCCTTGACAGCAATAATAGAAAAAACCAGATACGTCGCAAAGTTGTGTTGTCTGGAGTTCTTGTATATCAATGCATCACATGCTTAGGATGAAATTCTATACATTGCTTGTTTGGTCTGTGGAATTGTTTTTTTTTATCAGGACTAAATTTCACAGCTTGTCAGTATTAAGTACAAGAATATATAAACCTTTTTACAAATTGTTATAGGAAATAAAAATCACAGAACTAATACAAGAACAATAATTATTTCTTATATATATATAAGTTAAAAGAGAGGAAATGAATCCGACAGTATGAGAATGAACAAGATGGAATGAAAACACCACACAATGCCGTTAAAGAGAAAACAATTTATAACATAATCATAGCTGATATTGATCAATATTTCGATTTTACAAAAATCTTCTTCAGAGCCCGTTTACTCCGTGGTGTTTGTGATCGGAGATAACATCTCAAAATCCGCTACAATAAAGTGTGACTGACAAAAAAGATATACATATCGTGTTGACCGACAAAAACACGGCGGGAAGGCCCACATTGGAAAATAATGTAACAACTTTCGTTTCTCTTTTTTGCAAAATGAAGATTTTTTGTTTTGAACTCATTTGACTCTTATTTCCGATCACAAACACCACGGAGTAAACGGGCTCTGAAGAAGATTTTTGTAAAATCGAAATATTGATCAATATCAGCTATGATTATGTTATAAATTGTTTTCTCTTTAACAGCATTGTGTGGTGTTTTCATTCCATCTTGTTCATTCTCATATATATATATATATATATATATATATATAGATGTGAGGTATCCAAAACTTGGTAATAAGGGATGATTCTATATGTGATCTTTAAATCACTAAAGAGAGCTCAATGTATAATAAACTTTTTAGAATATATACAGAGCAATATTTATCTTTGAAAGGAAGGAAAAACTCAACACCATTAATCCATAATAAATTTTACTTCGACCAAAATTGGGGTCTTTATAAATCCAAGTTGATTTAATAAAGCTCCCCAAAATTCTGTCTTAGATGGAAAATCAACAATAATAATTTTTTTTTTGAAAAGAAAATTTTTTTTTGAAAAGAAAATTTTTTTGTTATGCAAATCAATTGTTGATTTTTCATCTGATGAGACAGAATTTTGAGGAGCTTTAAAGACCCCAATTTTGGTCGAAATAAATTTATAATGGAATAACGGTGTTGAGTTTTTCCTTCCTTTCAAACATATATATATATATATATATATACTAGAAGTGTCTACCCAGCATTGCCTGGGTAGAGGGGAGATTTTTTTTAAGTTAGTCTCGCAGATCCATTATTACTTATCACAAGTTAGATCCACACTGGAAACCTCATAAAATCCCCACATAAATATATAACAATATGGTAAGAAATTTTAATTCAATAATTTACAATTAAAAAAACAAACAATATAAATAAGGCAATTAATTCAATCAATTAACATCATATTTCAATTACCTTCTGTTACTATACAAATTTTATTTTTAAATATCTTCCCAAATATAAATAAAAATTTTCATTATTTTTGCTCAAAAAACAAACCCTGGTGATAGTGAATGTATATATATATATTTACTTTGTCATTAATTGTTTTATTTATCAAGTTTCCTCCAGATATACACAACTGCCCTATATATATATATATATATATATATATATATATATATATATTATAGATAGATAGATAGATAGATGTTTGTGTGTTTGAGAAAGAGAGAATTATTTATCATAGATTTTTATTAAACAATTCCTAGGGTAGTAACTCAATATGATACAATCCATTTCTAATTCAAACATATCCAGAAAATAGACATACAAGAATATACAAACACAAATCTTTGCTTCGATTTCTGTTAGCTAGTTCATATATATATATATATATATATATATATATATATATATATATATATATATATACAGGGGGGTGCAAAAATAGGTATACAGAATAAGAACAAAACTTTACCTGCAAATAACAGAAGATATACAGTAAGTATTATACCAGCATTATAATATTGGTGTGTGAATTCATTTAATACCAGAATTCATTTAATTCATTAAAATCATTATCATTTTTTATATTTTTACTTTAATATTTTTTTAATAATACTTCTGTTATTTGCAGGTAAAGTTTTGTTCTTATTACTGTATACCTACTTTTTCACCCCTGCCCTATATATATATATATATATATATATATATATATATATGTCCATAATATATATTTTGGGGATTTGACCCAGTTAGTATAAAAAATCCCTTGTAAGAGAAGGATGATTCCTTTGAAATATTGGAACGAAATAAAATGAAATTTAGTACATAACATCCAACTTAGTTTCTCATTTATTTCACAAATCACTCATGATTTGCACTAAATAAAAAAATATTATATATATATATATATAAGATATACACTGAAACTTATCAGATATACCAACAAAGAAACATACTATCTATTTCAGTATGTTAATATCTATCTATGTATCTCAGTCTGTTAATATCTATATATCTATCTATCTCAATCTGTTAATATCTCTCTATCTATCTATTTCAGTATGTTAATATCTATCTATTTCAGTATGTTAATATCTATCTATTTCAGTAAGTTAATATCTATCTATTTCAGTATGTTAATATCTATCTATTTCAGTAAGTTAATATCTATCTATTTCAGTATCTTAATATCTATCTATTTCAGTCTGTTAATATCTATCTCAGTCTGTTAATATCTATCTATCTCAGTCTATTAATATCTATCTATCTCAGTCTATTAATATCTATCTATCTATCTATCTCAGTCTGTTAACATCTATCTACCTCACTCTGTTAATATCTATCTCAGTCTGTTAACATCTATCTATCTATCTATCCCAGTCTGTTAACATCTATCTATCTATCTATCTATCTATCTATCCATCTCAGTCTGTTAATATCTATCTATTTCAATCTGTTTCTATCTATCAGTCTATGCAATTTAATGTTTTTATCTGTCAGCCCCATAGTCCAGCCCTCGCCCTATGCTGTGCCAGTCACCATGCAAGTATCAAAACATATGGGCGCTTGTTTAAATCTACAAATGAAGACAAGATACAACATTTGAGCAAAGACGACAACCACAGTTTATCTCACAACAGCTGTCAGCAGGTTTGCAAGACATTTGTCTTCTCAACAGGAAATTTTGAAGCTATAACTAATTAAACACCTAGTTCACTTTGATTATCACTTAATTAGTGGGGGCTCCATTTTTGGGCCTCCTGGGTGGTCTATTTATCATGCTATTATATCGCATAAAACTCCAAATGATACTTCAAGGGTTAAATAGTATAGGAATGAGAATATCACAAACAAGGTTTTATAATATCATTAAGAAAAAGAAATATAACACATTTTCAGTGGGTACCACCAATTTTCCTTGTGAAATATACCCCCACCCTATATTTAACACAATGAAACTTGCATAAAAGTTAATATTATCTTGAAATTTTTTTGTCCATTCAAAAGAAGAAACATTAAACAAACTAGCAAAATAAAAAACGCACTCCGGGTGATGTAAAAATAGATTTTTGAATCATATTGCCTAAAATAATAAAAAATTCAATGTCAGCGAGTTTGTACCCTAAGTAAGTAAAATCATCAAATTTATTAAAGGATTAAAAAATAAAACAATTTGAAATGTAAACTTTAAATATGTATTAAAATAAAACAAACTATATATAGATATATAATACCAGTCATGTATTTATTAAAACTTGTTTTAAAAAACAATGAGGACTGTCTAATGTTGCATGCTCAAATTTTCAGTGTATTTATTCTATGTTATGACGATTTTGTTTAATGTGACGTAAGCAGTGACATAGTTTTTGTTACAGACAAAAACCGGAAGCAAATTTCCATTATTAATAGATTCCTGATTATTTTTAAACAAATTCTTTCAGCTTAGTGAATAATGAAAATTATGAACGGAAAACAATGTTTAAATTTTTGCACCGTTAAACCAATTGAAATTTAACATAGCCAAAAACAAGTTATGACTAAAGACTTTTTTCAAAATTCTATAAGAAATCAATTAATGGACCGATTTTCACAAAAATTTCCATAATTACTTATCTTTTGATGTAACTATGTCTGAAATAGTTTTTTCCTAAAATATATTAGGGGAAATATTTTTTTTATGAGGTCTACCCCACCACTATTTTATTTTATGAAATATGAAAAAATGAACTGATAAAAATGATTTTTACATTTTTTCTATAAATATAAGAGTCTGAATAATTATATCAGAAGCACCACACCTACCATCAGCTCCTCACTTTACCACATAGATCCCAGTGCTACTCATAAACTGAGTTGGTGATGCCCGTTATTGAACCAGGAACCTTGTGGTTCCCAGGTGAACGCTCTACCGACTAAGCTAGACTGGCCCTTAATATATATATATATATATATATATATATATATATTAATTCAATTTAAGTTACTAATATACCTCTTATTCCCGACTGCGATTCAACAGTCCTTATAGACTAGGGATCACCAAACTTTTTTCACGATGGGCTGGTTAATTGAAAAAATAATGAGTGTGAGCCACATTATTGTGTTCAATACTTGCAAGCCAGAATGAAAGGTCTGATAAAAAGATGTAAAAAAAAAATTTATCTTTCCATGTTATATTCATTGATGAGTGGTGTAAGATGCACAAAAACAAATTTAACCACATATTCATTTTCAAAACATTATCAAAGAACGCAACATTCAAATACCGTCGATGGGCCTGATAAAATGTTGGATCTGGCTCATGGGCCTTAGTTTGGTGACCCTTGCTATAGATGAACCATAATGACAAAACCATACTGATCCTAATAAGGTGTATAAGAAAGGATTCAGGGAGATTTAAATTCATGCCTTACAGATGTGCATTTGCCAAAAAAGTGATATCAACATTCTGGATCGATCTTATTTTCAGAATTATAATGACAAAACCATAATAAGGTGTATAAGAAAGGATTCAGGGAGATTTGAATTCATGCCTTACAGATGTGCATTTGCCAAAAAGTGATATCAACATTCTGGATCGATCTTATTTTCAGAATTATAATGACAAAACCATAATAAGGTGTATAAGAAAGGATTCAGGGAGATTTGAATTCATGCCTTACAGATGTGCATTTGCCAAAAAAGTGATATCAACATTCTGGATTGATCTTATTTTCAGAATTATAATGAAAACCATAATAAGGTATATAAGAAAGGATTCAGGGAGATTTGAATTCATGCCTGACAGATGTGCATTTGCCAAAAAAGTGATATCAACATTCTGGATCGATCTTATTTTCAGAATTATATAATGACAAAACCATAATAAGGTGTATAAGAAAGAATTCAGGGAGATTTAAATTCATGCCTTTCAGATGTGCATTTGCCACAAAGTGATATCAACATTCTGGATCGATCTTATTTTCAGAATTATAATGACAAAACCATAATAAGGTGTATAAGAAAGGTTTGGTTTGTTTTGTTTTACGGCATATCAACCTCAGTGGGTCATTTAATGCCGATAAAGTTTTGAAATAAATCAATTCTTAATGGATAATACAATTTTTTTATAAATACATTTTCTATTTAACCCATAGATGGGACCCTAACAGGTACTACCACGCCGGGTCAGAGTGGACCAGGGAGCAATGGTGATGAAGGGGTGCTCCACATTCCCCAAACCTCCAAAACTGGAACCTCACCATCAGATAGAGTTTAACGTCATTCCCAGGACATGTAGACCCCCAGCCACCACCTTCTAGCACCCATATGATAAAAATGGGTTGGGATTGCCATAAGGACAATAGGGTTGGGAAGTATAAGAAAGGATTCAGGGAGATTTGAATTCATGCCTGACAGATGTGCATTTGCCACAAAAGTGATATCAACATTCTGGATCGATCTTATTTTCAGAATTATAATGACAAAACCATAATAAGGTGTATAAGAAAGGTTTGGTTTGTTTTGTTTTACGGCATATCAACCTCAGTGGGTCATTTAATGCCGATAAAGTTTTGAAATAAATCAATTCTTAATGGATAATACAATTTTTTTATAAATACATTTTTCTATTTAACCCATAGATGGGACCCTAACAGGTACTACCACTCCGGGTCAGAGTGAACCAGGGAGCAATGGTGATGAAGGGGTGCTCCACATTCCCCAAACCTCCAAAACTGGGAACCTCACCATCAGATAGAGTTTAACGTCATTCCCAGGACATGTAGACCCCCAGCCACCACCTTCTAGCACCCATATGATAAAAATGGTTGGGATTGCCATAAGGACAATAGGGTTGGGAAGTATAAGAAAGGATTCAGGGAGATTTGAATTCATGCCTTACAGATGTGCATTTGCCAAAAAAGTGATATCAATATTCTGGATCGATCTTATTTTCAGAATTTTTACTAAATGCGTAAATCTGTGTTTGTAAGCATAGGATTTTTATCTTTTTTTTTTTTTAAATTGTACAATCTAATGAAGCTGCATTTTGCAAAAGCCAAAAACTGAAATTTTCTATATGAACATGTTTTTAATTTAAAATTCCAAATCAGCCATTTTGGATTTTTTTGTTTTGTTTTTTTGTTTTTTCAACTGTGACCTTTTTGTAATAAATTTTTGCCAGTATTATTTTATGAGAATTATTTGTCTAAATGGCACTGTCAATTCGATTTACCTTCTGCTATTTCAGATTGTTTCTCCATTTGATACGTGATTTGATTGATTTTGTATTTATTGGTTTTATTGATGATGCAAGGTGGAAGAAGTTGGAGGGAAGAGGATGAGGGGAGGAGGAGATAGAAAATAGAGAAGATTAAGATAACAAAGGAATTGTGGGAAAATAAAATGAAAATTATGAAGTGAAGAGGAAACTGAAAAGAAGTTATAGGAAAAAAGAAAAATATTGAAGAAACAAAGGAGGTTATTTAGTTTTTTTCTATTTTTCAG
>CM042167.1:4710353-4732853 GCA_023376005.1 Doryteuthis pealeii
ACTGGCCAAAAAGAAAGAAAGAAAGAAAGAAGAAAGAACAGACCAAGAAGGCAAAAAAGAAAGAAAGAAAGAAGAAAGAAAGAAAGAAAGAAAGAAAGAAAGAAAAGAGAAAAGAAAGAAAAGAAAGAAAGAAAGAAAGAAAAGAAGGTCAAGAAAGAAAAGAAAGAAAGAAAGAAAGAAAGAAAAAAGACAGACCAAGAAGGTCAAAGAAAGAAAGAAAGAAAGAAAGAACAGACCAAGAAGAAAGAAAGAAGAGAAAGAAAGAAAGAAGAACAGACCAAGAAAGGTCAAAGAAAGAAAGAAAGAAAGAAAGAAAGAAAGAAAGAAGACAGACCAAGAAAGGCAAAGAAAGAAAGAAAGAACAGACCAAGAAGGCAAAGAAAGAAAGAAAGAAAGAAAGAAAGAAAAAAGAAAGAAAAAAAGAAAGAAAGAAAGAACAGACCAAGAAGGTCAAAGAAAGAAAGAAAGAAAGAACAGACAAGAAGGTCAAAGAAAGAAAGAAAGAAGAAAGAAAGAAAGAGAACAGACCAAGATGGCCAAAGAAGAAAGAAAGAACAGACCAAGAAGGAAAGAAAGAAAGAAAGAATGGACCAAGAAGGCCAAAGAAAGAAAGAAAGAAAGAAAGAAAGAACAGACCAAGAAGGCCAAAGAAAGAAAGAAAGGAATGACCAAGAAGGCCAAAGAAAGAAAGAAAGAAAGAAAGAAAGAACAGACCAAGAAGGCCAAGAAAGAAAGAAAGAACGGTTTGAGAAGGCCAAAAAAAAAAGCACTAAGGTATTCAAAAAGTATTACCCCCCCCCTTAAGAAAGAGTGAGAGAGATAGTTAAATCAAGATTATTATACTTTTTACATATTGAAGTATTTGGCAATAGCTCTTAAATAAACATATCAGCTAAACTTGCAAATTGGTCGGTAAATCAGGATGAAATTTTGTAATAAAACTTAATTTTAACTAGGGGGGTTAGGGTTGGGATTGGGGTTAGGGTTTAGGGTTAGTTTAATGGGAAAATGAATAATTTGGGTTCTGTTTTTTCTGGGTCACTCTGTAATATGTTTTAATTTTCCGACCGATTTGCAAGGTTAGCCAACATATCAAATGTTGTAATAATTAAATTATCAGTAAGTTCAGTAATAATAGATCTGCGAGACTAACTTTTAAAAAAATCCCCCTCTACCCAGGTGACACAGGGTAGCCACTTCTAGTAATAGATAAATAACAACGCATAAAATAATATACATAAATTATCCAAGTTGGAGGTGAGTGGTGAAATGGTTAGAGTCATAGGAAATGGACTTGTCGACCCGAGTTCATATCCTGGACGAGGCTGTTTGCATTTCACATAGTGCTAATACCCTCAGGAAGGTATGAATCCAACTACTCTCCCTCCAGCTATGGTTAAATAGTAGGGCAGACTGGACTCTTTAACCTTGGTTAGGTAACCAGTCTAGGTGAAGGAAAACTATGAATTCAAACCTTTTAACTCCGCTTAAGAAATTGACCTTGAGTCACATCCTGCTCATGCGGAAGGCTTGGTAAATATATATATATTAAAGAAATGGATACACTAGAAACCTACTCGAGTTTCATCATTAGAATCATCAGGGTTAAATCCACTGAATTAATCGAGTTACCGTTCAGTGGATTTAACCCTGATGATTCTAACGATGAAACTCGAGTAGGTTTCTATTGTATGCATTTCTTTAATAAATTTGCTCTACTTTGTATTGAGCACTTTGTATTTGTTTTATCGCGGACTTAACACATGGATCCTGTGCACCTCCAACGATCGTGCTCATATTCACCGGTAAGCCACCCTTTATATATATATATATATATATATATATATAAGATTTTTGGATGTTTGTTTATTTAGAAACGTTGCTGAATAAAGTATATATTAAATTTTTACTTGAAGGCACTTACAACGCATGTATCGCATAAAATTCGATACTTTTTCTTATAGAAAATGAACTTGACGAGTGTAATCCCGGCAAAGGATGGCTCGGTGTGTAGAATACCGTACAGACTGTTTCGACTTTATTAAGTCTCATCAGCGGTATATACTAACGATTTCCCTCCGACAGAAATCGAAACCAGGACTTCAGCAGACACAGTGAAACACTAGTGAAACACTTTTATCGCCTCGGCCACAGTACACAGCTGACCATCCTAGCGAAATTAAGCTTGTCAAATGATACTACACGCCTCTACCATAATAGGTAAGGGGGCGTTATTGAGAGAATAATAATAACAAACAGATTGTATGCCCTTCGGCAAAGTGAATAAGATTTTTTTTGGATGTTTGTTTATTTAGAAACGTTGTTAGAAAATGAACTTGACGGTATTCTACACACCGAGCCATCCTTTGCCGGGATTACACTTGTCAAGTTCATTTTCTATAAGAAAAAGTATCGAATTTTATGCGATACATGCGTTGTAAGTGCCTTCAAGTAAAATTAAATATATATATATATATATATATATATATATATATATATTATGATACAAGTGTATGTAATTCAAAGGGTGCAGTTTTTAGAATTTACAGTCTTCAACACTATTGAGGCTGGGGCTCTTTTTTAACACAATGCTCTGATGTTATTGGGAGATAGATATAGCTTTGACAATAGGAGGGAGAGAAAAATATATTTTATGTACAAAACAAAGATTTTAACGAGCTCTATTCAATGATATAACGCGTTTAAACTAACAGAAAAAATTACTGAGTAAAAGACAAAATAGGCCTCAATGGTGTCGCGGACTGTGAATAAAGTCTGTATGAATATATCATGAAATGCATATATTTACAACACAGAGACACAGACACTTGCACATCTATGTATATACTAGTCACCCATTTAGCTCTGGGTAGATAATTGGGATTAGGGAAAAGAGAGTTTGCAAAGTGAATAACATTTTTTTTTAAATATGGCCGGAGAATTAAAAAAAAAAAAAAGTTAAAATCATTTTGTAAGATTTCTAAGAAAGGGAACGTTTGACCTAATTTAAATTTAAATGGATCTTAGCTACCAGCTAAGCCCGTTGAGCTGCTGAATCTTAACATACAAATAAAGTGAGAAGTTAAATGTCCCTCTCACAATCACTCTCAAATCTCTCTCCTTACTCACACAGAGAAACTAATCTTATTATAATGGAGATTGTGTGTTTTTCTGTCTGTAACCAAAACTATATTACTAATCGAGTCACAATTAACATAGTTATTTACATCACATTCTCCATGATTTTATTTTTATTTAAACCTCAATTATTGATAAAATTGTTTTACATCATTAAGACTGGTGACCATATCTACATACTAATAACATGCAATTGTATTTATATATACAACAAAATAGCGGTTTACAGTGTGAATGGGAAGGCTAATTTGCATATTGATCCTAAAAATTTGATTTTAATAAATATATGCTTAGTATTACTGATTTCTAATTGTTTAGTTTTATATTAATGAATATGAGCAAAAATCTCGGGGATAAATCTTAAAAGAAATCCATTGACAAGAAGAAATAACTGTAATATTATCCTTTACTTCCTATTTTAACTAAATAGTTAAATTAGGAAAATTTACCAATGAAAGATGGGAGTAATGGAAAATGATGGAAGAGTTAGTTTCAAAGTTGTTCTATTTTTCAATCATACTGTTCCAAATATTTTTATTTGAATTCTTATTCAGTTTCATTAGCCTTTCTAATTTAACATGATATTTTATTATATTAAAACTTAAATACTTGCACCCTACGGAGGGTGCATATATTTGCTAGTATATATAATGATATTACAATCCAGCATGTTACTTAATATGCATTGGGGACTCCCCACTGCAGATAGGGCAATAGATTACCAAGAAAACCTGCCCTGTCGTCTGGGGCATTAGAATGCACCAACTACACCTCTGCAGAGGGGTAAAACTCCCCCAATTGGGCCACCTGTTGGCATGGGTGGCGACCCATGAAGGATAGAACCCAGATGATGAGCAGTCCATGACTTGCAATACTCCACTTTGGCCCTTTCTTGGGTTGGACGGGCAGTCGGAGAGGCCCCCTCTAATCAATCGGCTGGCCACGTCAAGCCCTCGCACCTATATGATTGCCTAACCCTATTGCCCTTATGGCAACCCCCCAACCCTTTTTATCATATGAGTGCTAGAAGGAAGTGACTGAGGGTCTACATATCCTGGGAATGACGTTAAACTCTATCTGATGGTGAGGTTCCAATTTTGGAGGTTTGGGGAATATGGAGCACCACTTCATCACCATTGCTCTCTCTGGTTCACCCTGATCCAGAGTGGTAGTACCTGTTAGGGTCCCATCTATGGGTTAAATTGAAAAACATGAGTTTATAAACAAAATTGTATAATCCATTAAGAATTGATTTATTTCAAAACTTTGTCGGCATTAAATCACCCACCGAGGTTGATATGCCGTAAAACAAACCAAAAAAAGAAAAGAAAAGGAGGACTTGCTGCCACTTGACACCCATAGACGAGATCAGGGTGAAAATTCAATATATAATCAGAAAGAAATAAAGGAGGATCAGCTGTTATTCGAAGTGTATGGTGAAAAATTTTGTTGTTTTCTAAATCTTTTAACTGGCAACTGCCTTTGAGTAAAATGCAATAAATCTTTTTTTTTTCTTTTTTCTATCTCAATGGAATCGAAAAGATGAAAATGTTCATTTGAAGGGGAACAATTGCAGTTAATTCAATTCATAACAAACTCCAAACAGAAGGATTTTTGAAAGGCCAAAATTAAATAGAAAAAAAAATAAAATAAAGAAAAAAAACAAGAAAAGAAATTAGCCAATTGATCATTGCATAAAATATATAAAAATAGCTGGAAAGTTTTTAAAACTTAGCACAATAGACAGACTCAATTTCTTCTCTCTCTTGCTCTCTCTCTCTCTCTCCTCTCTCTCTTGCTCTCTCTCTCTCTCTTCTCTCTCTCTCTCTCTCAGTCCCTTTCCTCTGTTTATCTCCCTCTTCTTTCCATATTTTGGTTTTTTCCACTCACACACTCTCTCTCTCTCTCACAAACATACTTCTTTATCTCTCTGTCTCTCTCACTCACTCTGTCTCTCTCACTATTTTGGTCTTTCACTCACTCTCTCTCACACACACACACTCCCTTTATCTCTCCCTTTTTCTCTCTCTTTGCTACCCCTCTCTTCCTTTCAATCTCTCTCTTTCCCTCTTTCAGTCTCTCTCTCCTTTTCTCTCTTTTAGTCTCTTTCTCCCTTTCTCTCTTTCAGTCTCTCTCTCTCTCTCCCTTTCTCTTTTCAGTCTCTCTTTCTCTTTCAGTCTCTCTCTCTCTCTCTCTCTCTCCTTTCTCTCTTTCAGTCTCTCTTTTCTTTTCAGTCTCTCTCTCTCTCTCTCTTCTTCTCTCCTTTCTCTCTTTCAGTCTTTCTCTCTCTCTCTCTCTCTCTTCACTCCTTCTCTCTTTCAGTTTGTTCTTTCCCTTTCCCTCTTTTCTCATCTCTCTCTTACTTTTTCTCTCTCGCTCTCATCCTCTTTCTGTCTATAACTCCCTTTCTCTCTTTCTCTCACTCTTTTTCGTCCCTTCTCTCTCTCTCTCTCTCTCTCTCTCTCTCTCTCTTCCTTTTACTCTTTATTTATTTCTCTCTCTCTCTCTCTCTCTCTCTCTTTTATTCTTTTATTTCTCTCTCTCTCTCTCTTACACATAGATACAAAGGGATACCAGTATTGTTAGCCATTTGGCACTATAAGCCCTTGATATTAAAATAGATCTTTATCAAATATAAATTAATAATTGAAAGAATGTTTGTTTGCCAATAACACCTAGAAGACACTGTCTATATCCTTCTCCAGTAGGGTAACCCCCCCCAAAAAAAAGGTGTCTTGGGTATGAAACTAAATTAAATCCATTTCTCTGAATGTTTGAGATGAGGCTTGATGATTAGTATTATCTGCGTTATTTGGGCTATTGTCCTCATCTTTATTGTTATCTGTACAACATTTCAGTCGATATGCCCTCTGGCCTTCTTCAGGTATTTCTTGTCGGATTCGGGAACTTTCTCGGACTCGAAAAAGAAGGTTCCGAGTTCAAGAAGGTTCCTGAGTCCGACAAGAAATACCTGAAGAAGGCCGGAGGGCATATCAGCCGAAACGTTGTACAGATAACAATGAAGATGGGGACAATAGTCCGAATAACGCAGATAATACAAATTAAATCCAATTGAGAGGCTCCCATTCTGGAATTCTGAGAGAATATAAAGTCACATCTGTATTGCTATTCCTCCCATGTCCACTCTGACCTGGAGTAATAGTATCTGTATCCAATTATATGGTTGGTTTGTTTGTTTGTTTGTTGATTTTAACGGCATATCAGCCCATCTGGGGTTATGTCATGCCTAGCGGTTAGGAAGTTATACATATCGTGTATTTATATTCATACTTTTTAGTAATTGGTTTTAAAAATGTGTTAGCATTATTGGGGATTATGTTGTATGGTATTGATTTGTTTCATGTCTATATTCTATGGTATAATTTTATTTCCCTCAAAAAAGAGAGAATATCCTCCATGTTGACATTTTCAAACAGATCCTTCATATTGTTTGCTTTAAAAAATCGGTTTCTGATGTGAGCAAGAAACCTGCATTCCATTAATAAGTGTTTGACATGTTTCACATTGTGGTTGTTGTTCTTGTTTGAGTATATAGGAGTGTGTTAGTCTTGTATGACCAATGCGTAATCGGGACACAATGACTTGTTCCTTTCTAGATTTCCTTAAAGCTGCTCTCCAACCTCCCAAGTGGATAAATTATTTCTATCTAATACTAATAATTTTCAAAAAGATCTATATCTCTAACACATACACACACAGGGAAAGTTAGGAGGCACCCAAGGTGTAATGGTTATCATTATTGAAAATCAACTGGAATTTAAATCCTGGACGAAGCTGGTTATATTTCACATAGTGCTAATACTCTTGGGAAAGGTATGAATCCAACTATTCTCCCTCCAACTATGGGTAAATAGTAGGAAAGACAGAGCTCTTTAACCTTAGTATGGCAAAAGCTATAGGAGAAAAAAAACTGCGGAAGATCTGCCAGCAGTGATGATTGATAGTGTTGTTTTGGTTTAGTTTGTTTTATGGCACATCAACCTCAGTGGGTCATTTAATGCCAACAAAGATTTGAAATAAATTCATTCTTAATGGATACTCAATTTTTTTATAAACACATTTTTCTATTTAACCCATAGATGGGACCCTAACAGGTACTACCACTCTGGGTCAGAGTGGACCAGGGAGCAATGGTGATGAAGGGGTGTTCCACATTCCCCAAACCTCCAAAACTGGAACCTCACCATCAGATAGAGTTTAACATCATACCCAGGACATGGAAACCCTCAGCTACTGCCTTCTAACACCCATATGACTAAAAGGGTTGGGTCTTGCCATAAAGGCAATAGGGTTGGGACAATCATATAGGTGCTAGGGTTTGATATGACCAGCCGATTGATCAGAGGGGGCCTCTTTGATCGCTCATCTAGCCCAAGTAAGGGTCTAAGTGGATTCCATCCTTAAACATCATGGGTCGCCACCCACAGTAAACAGGTGGCCCTATTGGGGGGAGTCTTACGCCTCTACCGGGGTACAGTGTGTATTCTAACACCCCAGCCGACAGGGCGGGGGATAGAGTGTTGAGAGAGAGTCATGGGAATCTGTGCTGTCAGCATGATGATGATGATGATGGTGATGATGATTGTAACATGATTATAAAGGTCCGGAGTTTTGGGCGGACTGCTATAGAAAGAGAGGAAGAAGAAATAAGAGAAAGTAAAAGTTAGAAAAAGTAGTAATGGACACAAAACGGGTGTCGGGAATTTGACCGAGGCATATGACCCCCGAATGGAGAATTGAAAGCCAACCGGAAGTTTTGGGTGTTGACCGGAACCGGAAGTCACGTTTACTATAAAAATGCATTAGAAATGATTTTTACTATAAAAATGATTTTACTATAAAAATGCATGGAAATGATTTTTTACTATAAAAATGCATTGGAAATGATTTTTTACTATGCATTGAAATGCTTAAAAATGCATTGGAAATGATTTTTTACTATAAAATGCATTGGAACTATAAAAATGCATTGGAATGATTTTTTACTTTAAAAATGCATTGGAAATGATTTTTTACTATAAAAATGCATTGGAAATGATTTTTACTTTAAAATGCATTGGAAATGATTTTTTACATTGGAAATGATTTTTTACTTTAAAAATGCATTGGAAATGATTTTTTACTTTAAAAATGCATTGGAAATGATTTTTTTACATTGGAAATGATTTTTACTTTAAAAATGCATTGGCATTGGAAATGATTTTTACTATAAAATGCATTGGAAATGATTTTTTACTTTAAAAATGCATTGGAAATGATTTTTTACTTTAAAAATGCATTGGAAATGATTTTTACTATAAAAATGCTATAAAAATGCATTGGAAATGATTTGAACTATAAAAATGCATTAGAAATGATTTTTACTATAAAAATGTATTGGAAATGATTTTTACTATAAACATACATTAGGAATGTAATAAGTATCTGTTAGCACCAGATACAAGTGATAGAACAATATCATTAAGTAATAGCAGGACTTGTGGATTTACCACCTCAAACGATACAACAAAAACTTTCAAATCTTATCAGAATTATTCTTTTGCTGAGCCTCATTTTCTTTTTCCTTTTTTCTAAAATTCCATTATGCATTGTTAAAGGGAATTTAAAAAAAAAATTAAATCTCTTTCCAATTGATTTATACAGCTACATTTTCTCTTCTTTCTAATCAATAATAAAAAAATTGATTCCTAGTAATAGTTAAGGTAATAAGATTATTATTGGATATCACTGGTGAGATTTGCATGTCAATCCATGCAAATTCCAGGAACAAACAATCTGTCTTGTGCTATCTTTGGCAAGGTCTGTAAGTCGGCTTCTGGTCTTAAGAGACATATGGTGGTGCATAAGCATCAAATTGAATCATCTGATTCAATGGGAAGGACATCCTTTCTATGTCATATTTGCATCAAACTTCGTGGGTCTGCAGCGGGTTTGATGAGTCATTTGAGGGCTCATGCAAGGAGGGGTTCTGGTGGTGGAGTTATGGGATTGTGAGGGACGGCAATGATCTGTAAAGATTATGCTATTGCTATTGGATATCACTTACAAATCCATTTGTAGAATCTTTTTTCAGTATTTGTAGTATAGTAGAAATTTAGGTGGTTCTCAATCAGGGGTGATATGGCTCCCCAGAGACCATATAACATTTTTTGGGGGGGTCCAGGCAAGCAAAAAATATTCAATCATAAAAATTCAATAGGTTTTTCTCAGTATTTCTTGGTTAGTAGTAACTTAGGTGGTTCTCAACCAGGAGCCATATGCTCCCCTAGACCATATAAGATTTTTTGGGTCCAGGCAATTTAAAATTAGAAAGGTCCTTTCTAATCAATAATAAAGAATTGATTCTTAGTTATAGTAATAGTTAAGTAATAAGCTTATTATTGGATATCACTAATCCATTTCTAAAATCTTTTTTCAGTATTTGTAGATTAGTAGAAATTTAGATGGTTCTCAATCAGGGGCGATATGGCTCTCCAGAGACTATATAACATTTTTTGGGGTCCAGGGGTTGCATAATTTTGCTTGGAACAGATAACCCAATAAGGGTTGATATGCCATAAAACCAACCAATTAAAGGCTCCTTGATTGGCATTTCCTTGGCATCATGTTATTGCTGCTTTATTTCTGGCTGATACCGACATTAGGCCACCCTGACGACTTACTATGGCATGTCAACTCTTCTTGGGTTATCTATTAATATACTAAAGCTAAGTGAATCAATGTTTGTCTCCTGAGGGCATTTTTACTGTTTCATTTAATGATGCGAAAATTATACTAAGTTATTCCTTGGTTTAATCGAGTATCCATGAAATAATTGTACATTATAAACAATGCCTTAATGCTTTTTATTGCTTCACTTTTAAAGGAATGTTTATAATTAATGTAACTAGCAAAATAAAAAAACACCCTCCAGGCGATGTAAAAATAGATTTTTGAAACATATTGCCTGAGGGGTGGAAGTAAAAAATTCAATGTCAGCGCGTTTGTACCCTAAGTAAGTAAAATTATCAAATTCATTAAAGGATTAAAAAATAAAACAATTTGAAATGTAAACTTCAAATATGTATTAAAATAAAACAAACTATATATAGATATATAATACCAGTCATGTATTTATTAAAACTTGTTTTAAAAAACAATGAGGACTGTCTAATGTTGCATGTTCAAATTTTGAGAGTTTTTATTCTATGTTATGACGATTTTGGGTAATGTGATGTAAGCAGTGATGTAGTTTTTGTTACAGACAAAAACCGGAAGCGAATCTCCATTATTAATGTAATTACTAATCGTATTTATCATTAATTTGAGCTTTTGCTTTATGTGGTTACATTCAGTTATTATGTGCCACTTGATTTTACATCTGAGGTGGAGTGCCACACTTACCATCAGCTCCTCACTTTTACCACACAGATCCCTGTGCTACTCATGCGCTGAGTTGGCCAGGGCCGGTATCGAACCAGGAACCTTGTGATTCGTAACCGAATGCTCTATCGACTGAGCTAACCCAACCCTTCATATATCTATATATATATATATATATATATATATATATATATATATCTTTTTTTCTTTTTTTTCTTTCTTTATCTGAATTTCTCTATTTCTCTTTATTCATGTATGTGTCTTTCTATAAATACTCATACACTGAGTTGGCGAGGGCCGGTATCAGACCAGAAACCTTGTGATTCCTAGCCGAATGCTCTACTGACTGAGCTAACCTGACACTTTATACATATTATATATATATATCTTGTTTTTTCTTTTTTTCTTTCTTTATCTGAATTTCTCTTTATTCATGTATGTGTCTTTATATAAATTCTTTCTGTCTTTCTTGCTGCCCTCTTCTGTTCTTTTTCTTTTCTTTCTTTATATCTAATTATGATTTCCTGTGCTACTCATACAATAAGTTGGCGAGGGCCGGTATCGAACCAAGAACCTTGTGATTCCTAGCCGAACGCTCTACCAACTGAGCTAAACCAGTCCTAATAAATTAAAGGTTCCTTGCCTGTCATTTCCTTGTTGCTGCCTTATTTCTCCGTCCTTATAGAATTCTGCTTCACAGAACAAACAGAATTGTTTTTGACACATCTCGTATGAAGTGACACTTAATAACGGAATGAAAAGACGTAAAGCAAAGGCTCAAATTAATGATAAATACGATTAGTAATTACATTAATTATAAACGTTCCTTTAAAAGTGAAGCAATAAAAAGAATTAAGGCACTGTTTATAATGTACAATTATTTCACGGATACTCGATTAAACAAAGGAGAAATTGGACAATCTGTATAAATACAGCAAGAAGACAATTATTGTAACAGGGTGATATGTGTCGCATAGGCCAACTCAAGTTTTTTGTAGTAGTAGTTGTTATTAGTAGCTGTTAGGTCAGAAACAACACACGCAAGTTGTATAGTCACAAGGGGCTTTGTATTTATTTCCAAGCTCTTACTCAGAGAGAAAGAAAGACAGAGAGAAAGATAGGGAGTATTGTTAAATTATTCTATCCCCTAACATAGTATCATGTTGTGTACTGCTGTCCCACACCGATACAAGGGACCGGGACCAACACGTCTGACTCCTACCAGCCCTGAAAGGAAAAGAGGCAGATTTTCTTTTTCCTCCGTTTCTCGTCGCTGCATCACATCCGGTTCTGGTCAAAACCTGGAACTTCCATTTTTATTTTTAATTCTATTTCCGGGGTCATTCTGTCCTTTGTGCCTCCTAGGACATCATCTAACAACCTGTATGCAAATTTGGAGATTCTCAAATTTTCTGATATGGTCCATTGTGAAAATATTTTGTTCTTACATAAACTATTCCACAATAAAATGCCTGTTTCTGTTCAGAATGCTTTTGCAGTTGACTTCACCCATGCTCATGTCACTCGTGCTGACCAATCTGGTTAATTTCTCTATCATTAACACTGTTAGTTTTGGGCATAATCGATTCGTTTTAATGCAATTAATTCTTGGAATACTGTTCCGTTATTTTTTGATAAAGAAAAGATGAAGCTGTTTCAGTTAATTATTTTGTCCTTAAAACACTTTGAAAAATCATTTATTGCCTCTTATAAACAACAGATTTGCATTTAGATTCTCACACGGCTAATTTGTCTCATGATATATATGTATATCCATGTAAAAGGGTGGTCATGTCCATGGATTAGCTTCACGCTATTAGGCATGGCCTCCCTTCAATAGTAGTTTAAACACTTAGTACTACTATTGATTAATAAATTCTTATTTCTTATTATTCTTCAGTCAAATTACTGGCACCCCGTTGTAGAAATTTGAATACAGTTTTATTTTTAATCCCAAATTCCCTGTAAACCCTAATAATTAACTACATTATATATTCACTAGCAGAAGAACCTAGTCCCTGACTGGACTAAAACGATTTCAGGAACAACAGGGAGTGAGAGCGAATGGGGAAAGAGATGAGTAAGAGTGAGGGTAAGAGGAAAATAAATAAGCAATTTCCTCTGAACTCAAACCTGTTAAACTCCATAAACATAATAGCATGAATAAATCCAACTATTCTCCCACCAGTTATGGGTAAATAGTAGGGCAGTTTGGGCTCTTTAACCATGGTACTGTAGACTATGAGTTATCTCCCTTGGACTGTTTTAGTTGAAGGAACTCTTTAGCAAAAGAGTTCCTTGTTAAGTGAACATAATAGCATGACTGGAGTTTGAACTCACTCACTACAATGTCATAGTTCAGCACATTAGCCACTACATAGGTTGAACTATTTTTTTTTTGTTTTTTTTTTTGTGTGCACTCCAGAAGAAAAGCGAATGTGTATTGATCTTCTGCCTAATCAAGTAAAAATCAATAAAAACTATTTCCAATCTTGAAGAGAGCAAATCTATTGCCTCTTTCAGTAAATTGATTTTTCTTCAATCCGCCTTCCTCTTCTCGAACGTTTGATAGAAAAGTGAAACATGCAAATCTCTGAAAATGCTTTAAAAAAAAATAAAAAAAATAAAAATAAAAATAAAATAAAATCCTGGATAAGAAAGAAAGAAAAAAAAAAAAAAAAGAAATTTCAATCGTTTTAAAAAGTCATTTTGGTTAATTTAAATGAAAATCTAACAAGTGAAGAAAATGAAACAGTTTAAAAAAGATTTGAAAAAAAAAAAAAAAAAAAGAAAAAGAAATGATGAGTTAGGAGAGAAAAAAAAAAAGGAATTCACATTTTTTTATTTTTTATTTTTTTTTTACTTTGTGCTATAGTGAAAGTTAAAGAGTTAAAGAGTATCACTACTCGCCACAAAATCAAAAGTTCAATGATTGTGTTATAACCCAGATTTGGTTTGTTTTATTTTATGGCATATCAACCTCAGTGGGTCATTTAATGCCAACAAAGTTTCTAAATAAATTAATTCTAAATGGATACACACTTTTCTTTTATAAATACATTTTTCTATTTAACCCATAGATGGGACCTTAACAGGTACTACCACTCCGGGTCAGAGTAGACCAGGGAGCAAGGGGGTGCTTCACATTCCCTCTCCAACTATGGGTAATTAGTAGGAAAGACAGAGATTTTTAACCTTAGTATGGCAAAAGCTCTAGGAGAAAAAAAAACTGCGGAAGATCTGCCAGCAGTGATGATTGATAGTGTTGTTTTGGTTTAGTTTGTTTTATGGCATATCAACCTCAGTGGGTCATTTAATGCCAACAAAGATTTGAAATAAATTCATTCTTAATGGATACTCAATTTTTTTATAAATACATTTTACTATTTAACCCATAGATGGGACCTTAACAGGTACTACCACTCCGGGTCAGAGTAGACCAGGGAGCAAGGGGGTGCTTCACATTTCCCAAACCTCTAGAACTGGAACAAGAAAGAAATGATGAGATATGGAGAGAAAAAAAATAAGGCATTCTTTTTTTTTTTTCTCAAGAGTTAAAGAGCATCACTACTTGCCACGAGATCAAAAGTTCAATGATTGTATTATAAACCAGATTTGGTTTGTTTTATTTTATGGCATATCAACCTCAGTGAGTCATTTAATGCCTATACATTTTTGAAATAAAGTTATTCTTAATGGATACTCAATTTTTTTTATAAACACATTTTTCTATTTAACCCATAGATGGGATCCTAACAAGTACTACCACTCCAGGTCAGTAAAATTGTTACCCACCCTGTTCATTTTTTCTGAAAAATTTTCCAGGTGTAGACTATGTTAACGTTATACAATCCCCAACATTTGAGCTTCCAATTCCAAAACTTGATGGAGTTATGTTGATTTTTAGTTCGATTGTCTAATTGTATCATAATCCACACTTGAACAAAATTTCAGAAAAGAAGTGGGTAGGTGACGGCCTGGATGATTTGACATAGATTGGTTTGGTTTGTTTTACGGCATATCAACCTCTGTGGGTCATTTAATGCCAATAAAGTTGTGAAACAAATCAAACATCTTGGTATTGGGGGTGACTGTTCCTAGACTCTTGGTTTGGTTTGTTTTATGGCATATCAACCTCAGTGGGTCATTTAATGCCGATAAAGTTTTGAAATAAATTCATTCTTAATGGATACACAATTATTTTTTATAAATAAATTTTTCTATATAACCCATAGATGGGACCCTAACAGGTACTACCACTTCGGGTCAGAGTGGACCAGGGAGCAATGGTGATGAAGGGGTGCTCCACATTCCCCAAACATCCAGAACTGGAACCTCACCATCAGATAGAGTTTGACGTCATTCCTAGGACATGAAGACCCTCAGCCACCGCCTTCTAGCACCCATATGATAAAAAGCGGTTGGGGCAATCAAACAACTGGTAATGTCTAGACATTACCAGCCGAATGATCAGAGGGGGCCTATCTGACTGCACGTCTAGCCTAAGTAAGGTCCAAAGTGTAGTGTTGCATGTAATAAACTGCTCACCCACCTGGGTGCCATCATTAAGCATCATGTGTTGCCACCTATGGTCAACAGGTGACCCCATTGGGGTAGTCTTACTCCCCTGAAAAGGTGCAATCGGTGTATTCTAATGCAAAGATCATGGTACAGGGGGATTACACCTAGGAATCACAAGGTTCCAGGTTCAATACCGACCCACGTCAACTCAGCATATGAGTAGCACAGGGATCTGTGCAGTAGAGTGTGGAGCTGATGATAGGTGTGGTGCTCCACCTCAGACATTAAAATAATCTTCTTGGTCTAGCACTAGTGAAAAGGGAATAGACTCGCTCGCTGTCTGGCTGATACCAATGAATTTACTTTTATTTATTTAATAACTAGCAGCGGCTACCTGGCGTCGCCTGGGTAGAGGGGGATTTTTTAAAGTTAGTCCTGAAGATCCATTATTACTGAATCATGAGTTGAATCCTCGTGGATGCCCCATTTAAATCCCCATGTAAAAAAAAAAATAGACCTTGCATTGATCCAGCTACTCTGAAAAGAAATGTTAATGTCTACTATCTAAAATATTAAATGAAAAAAAAAAAAAAAATGCTGTTATCATTTAAATTTTATTTTTTAATTATCTTCACGAATATAAATCAAATCTCTATTATTTTTTGCTCAAAAACAAGCCCTGGTGATATTTAATGTGTATATATATTTACTTTGTCATTAACTCTGAACATCCTGTTTGGAATTTTCTAAGTCCAGAGTCCCATTCCTATAAAGATTTATCCAAAATGCTTAAAATGTCCTTTTCATTTAAAGTTACCTGTTATTTGCCTTAAAATAAAGACTTCTAAATATGTTTAATATTATATTCAAACAAAGGCTATCGTTTGGGTCGGATTAGGAAAACAAACGTGACTTCTGTCCAGGTGGAATGAGGTGGTATAGGATGTTAAGAGTTAATTGTTTTATTTTTTAAGTTTCCTCTAGACATACAGATTCACACAACTGCCCTTTATATATATACTAGAAGCATCGACCCAGCATCGCTGGGATAGAGGGAAGAGAAACCCTGGTGTATTGATCTGTTTATTTTATATATACATATACATAGGTTATGCGTTTTAACCTATATATGTATATATATATATATATATATATATGTATATCAATATATGTATTGATCAAAGCCTGAAGAAGATACCAGAATATTTGAAACACGTGTTGCGTATGTGAAATAAAAAGAATAAAACATTTTTTCTGAGAACGATACATTTTGCGGACCTTCTTTTTTTTTTATAAAATATTACATTTTCTCCCGTTGGAACCAGAACAACATTTTATATATATATATATATATATATATATATATATATATATATATATTGAATAACTCCTCATGTATTTTAGTTTATCTGTGAAGGTAGACATCGCTGGGATAGAGGGAAGAGAAACCCTGGTGTATTGATCTGTTTATTTTTGAGATTTACGAATGCTGGGCATTTTAAGTAGATTTTCAATGCTATTTCTATTATATTTTGACTAGACGCAGCTACCCAGAATCACCTGGGATTTTTTTTTTTAATTTAGTCTCCTAAATCCATTATTACTGAATCATGAGTTGGTTTCCCAAAGAATGCCCCATTAAAATGCCCACATAAAAAAAAACCTTGTGCTGATCCAGCCGCTCTGAAAAGTTTCCTTCGGACATACACATACACACAACTGCCCTTTATATATGTATAGAAGATAGATAGATAGATAGATAGATAGATATTTCGTCTATTGACTCCCCCTGGGTTATTTTTACTTCTTTTTTTTTTCTTTCTTCACTTTCAATCGTATTTATTTCTTTATTTCTTTATTTCTAAATATATATATTTACTTTGTCGTTTATTGTTTTATTTTCACTCAAAAACCAAGCCCTGGTGATATTTAATGTGTATATATATTTACTTTGTCGTTAATTTTTTTATTTTCGAAGTTTCCTCTGGACATACATATACACACAACTGCCCTTTATATATGTATAGATTAATTTTTTTTTTAATTATATTTAAGAAAGTCAGCATAAAATAATTTTCTCTTTCAAGTCACAAAAATGAATGTTCTCCTAATCTTATTATAATGGAGATTGTGTGTTTTTCTGTCTGTAACCGAAACTATATTACTAATCGAGTCACAATTAACATAGTTATTTACATCACATTCTCCATGATTTTATTTATATTTAAACCTCAATTATTAATAAAATTTCTTCACCTTTTTATTACTGTTGTTCATATCTACATACAAATAACATGCAATTGTATTTATATATACAAAAAAAATAGCGTTTGCAGTGTGAATGGGAAGGCTAATTTGCATATTGATATTAAAAATGTGATTTTATTAAATATGTGCTTAGTATTATTGATTTCTAACTGTTTGGTTTATTTTTAATGAATATAAACAAAAATCTCTTCAATGAATCTTAAATGAAATCCATTAACAAGAAAAAATAACTGTCATTTTATTCTTTATTTCCTAATTTAACTAAATTGTTAAATAAGTAAAATTCAGCAATGAAAGACGGGAGTGATGAAAGAGTAAGTTTCATTTCTATTTTTCTATTATACCCGCTCTCTGTTACATATCGTTTTGTCTGCCTCTAATTTAATACGATATTTCATTACATTAAAACTTAAATACTTGCACCCGGAGGGTGCATATATTTACTATTTTAAATAAAATACATAAGAAATGACTTATCATAAAAGGTGCCATCTGTAAAATGTCCACATATATCTGTAATTCTTTTTTGTCGTTAATTGTTTTATTTTTTAAGTTTCCTCCAGACATACACATACACATAACTGCCCTTTATATATGTATAGATAGATAGATAGATATCTCGTCTATTGACTTCCCCTAGGTTATTTTTACTTCTTTCTTTTTCTTTTTTTCTTTTTTACTTTCAATCGTATTTATTTCTTTATTTCTCTCTTGTTTTCATGTCAGCCATTATAAATCTACCAAGGAAACCCGGTGGCGTCTTTCTTTCCTATTCATCTGGTTTTATTAAGGTCCCCCACCCCACCTCTTCCCTTTCGACTCAAAATGAAAAAAATCAATTCTGTGGAATTAAAATCTCCAGCTGAGTGACTTTAAACCAAATACTGGAAAATTGATATCACACCATCCAGTTCTTATTTACAGAATATATTGAAATAATCACAGAAAGTAACACCAATACCGATTAAAACTGAAAAGCCGCATACCAAAGGCTTAAACATAATTATTAAATTAACGAGCATAAGTCCTGTCAAAAATAACAGGATTGTTATTTTATTTATTCATTTAAAAAACAATTATATATATATATATATATATATATATATATATATATATATATGGGAGAAATATGAAGAGGTTAATCCGACAATATGTGGAGAAAAGTAGACAAACACGGGATGTTATGGAAACTGGATGTTTATAGTCGACGATATAACGTTTCGGTCATTTAGACCTTCTTCAGGACTCGAATATAATTCTTGCTTCAATGAAGGACATTTTAAAAATGGTGAGAACAGTAGGTTGTCAGTAGGGGCAGGGGTGGTTGGGGGTGGGTAGTCTACTCTTTACTCCAAGAGGCTGTAGGCCAATATATCATACCATTTTCGAATCAGGCCAACACCATGAGCAAATTAAAAACATACCAAACGCTTTAGCATAATTATTAAATTAACTAGCATAAGTCCTGTCAAAAATAACAGGATTGTTATTTTATTTATTCATTTAAAAAACAATTATATATATATATATAGACAGCTATTCTGAAGTGTGTAAAATTCAATCTGTCCTTCTCTAATGATAAATGCAAATGTTAGCGTGTTGCATTTTTAAACTTTTCTCCTTGAGGTTGTAACCCAACATATCATACCATTTTGGAATCAGGCCAACTCCATGAGCAAATAAAAAACCTACCAAAGGCTTTAACATAATTATTAAATTAACTAGCATAAGACCTGTCAAAAATAACAGGATTGTTATTTTATTTATTCATTTAAAAAAAAAACTATAGGATATAGAATAA
Organism: Doryteuthis pealeii; assembly: GCA_023376005.1. Lineage (NCBI taxonomy): Eukaryota > Metazoa > Mollusca > Cephalopoda > Myopsida > Loliginidae > Doryteuthis > Doryteuthis pealeii. Next base: position 4,729,465 of record CM042167.1, read on the forward strand.
TATATAAAGTTATTCTGAAATGTTTGAAATTCAATCCGTCTTTCTCTAATGATAAATGCGCATGCCAGTATGTCGCATTTTTTCAACTTTACTCCAAGAGGCTGTAGCCCAATATATCATACCATTTTGGAATCAGGCCAACTCCGTGAGCAAATTAAAATCATTTAAGGCCAAATCCGACCTTGAAATCCTGAAATTTTGGATTCCCAAGTATTAATTACTGCAATTTATTTTTGTTATGTTACTGATTGAGTTTGAAAGAGACACACATGTAGTCTAATAAAAAAGAAGAAGCTGGTGCTTTTGTTTGTTTTGTTTTGTTTTATGGCATATCAACCTCAGTGAGTCATTTAATGCCAATAAAGTTTTGAAATAAATCAATTCAAATGGATAATACAATTTTTTTATAAATACATTTTTCTATTTAACCCATAGATGGGACCCTAACAGGTACTACCACTCCGGGTCAGAGTGGACCAGGGAGCAATGGTGATGAAGGAGTGCTCCACATTCTTTTAATGTCCTCCACATGCTGAATTCTTGCTTCAAAGATGAAATTTCAGTTTAGGAATCCTGGAAAAGTCACAGGTATTGTTAATATGGTAGGTGCTGCACTTGCACAATTCTGTGTTTCGCTTAAAACTGGTGACCAAAAATTAAAGAGAATAAGTATCGACTCATCCAGACTACTGTCTAGACTTCTAGAAGACACTTTATGTTGGAGGCCGTGATTTAATGGTTAGAGTCATAGGAAATGGACTTGTTGACCAGAGTTTAGTTTGGTTTGTTTTGTTTTACGGCATATCAACCGCAGTGGGTCATTTAATGCCAATAAAGTTTTGAAATAAATCAATTCAAATGGATAATACAATTTTTTTATAAGTACATTTTTCTATTTAACCCATAGATGGGACCCTAACAGGGTCAGAGTGGACCAGGGAGCAATGGTGATGAAGGGGTGCTCCATATTCCTCAAACCTCCAAAACTGGAACCTCACCATCAGATAGAGTTTAACGTCTTTCCCAGGACATGTAAACCCTCAGCCACCGCCTTCTAGCACCCATATGATAAAAAGTGTTGGGTCTTGCAATGCTATGTGAAATGCAAACAGGCTTGTCCAGGATTTGAACACATGTTACCAGGTCCATTTCCGAAACTGATGACCATTACACCTGATGCCTCCAATAGTTAAGTGTTATGAGGAGAAAATCCCACCTGTAGAAAGGGTTTTCTGCTAGCATTATCATTGTTTTAAAGTTTATCAATATATTAAGGCCTTCAGTAGACATTTTTTTAATACCTTTCCCAAGAGTATTAGTCTACAAGTGAATGTAATAGCATGACTAGAGTCTCACATATCCCATGAGGACTCCACCACTTTTAACAATGCCCATTAAATTAAAATTTTGGACCATATAACCTTTAGGCACCCCTTTTTAATCTCGATTAAGAAAGGACATGTTTTTCATTTACACCATCAATATCCGGTTGTTTTAACAGACGATTTTTAGATTTTTAAAAAAATTATAAAACTAACCCTAACCCCTAACAGACAGCTGAATATTGACGGTGTAAATGAAAAACATGTCCTTTCTTAATCGAGATTAAAAAGGGGTGCCTAAAGGTAATATGGTCCAAAATTTCTTTCAAAAATAAAGTTCAGTGTCATGAGCGTAAAGTCCCACATGTAGGGAAGTTTTCAGCTAGCATTAACAATGTTTTAAGGTTTATAGATATATTAAGGCCTTCAGTAGTGATTTTTTAATACCTTTCCCAAGGGTATTAGTTCAAAATAGGGCCGAGTTAGCTCAGTCGGTAAGCGTTCATCTAGAAACCACAAGGTTCCTAGTTCGATACCGGCCCTAGCAAACTCAGCATATGAGTAGCACAGGGTTCTGTGCGGTAAAATAAGGAGCTGATGGTAGGTGTGGCAATCCACCTCAGATGCAAAAACAATCTCCTTGGTCTAGCACTAGTGAAAAGGGGATAGAATCCCTCGCTGATTGGCTGATACCGACTATAGGCTAACCTGACGACTTTGCTTTTTTTTTCTTTTTATTAGTCCAAAAGTGAATATACTAGCAGAACTAGAGTTTGAACTCACTTCCTATGGTGTTGCAGTCTAGCATGTCAGCTACTACACAAAGGCGTCTTCACCTTTTAACTATGTTCGTTAACTTAAAATTTCTTTCAATGATATAGTTCAGTATCATGAGAATAAAATCCCACCTGAAGTGCAAGTTTTCAGCTAGCATTAACAATGTTTTAAAGTTTATAGATATATTAAGGCCTTCAGTAGTGATTTTTTAATACCTTTCCCAAGGGTATTAGTCCAAAAGTGAACATAATAGTGTGCGTGGAGTTCAAACTCACTTAATTGTAGAATAATCATACTAGTTCCAATTACCATCGAATTGGTAAAACAAGGCAGCAAGCAGTCGTAACTCAATATGAATCTGGTTTGCTGCTAAGACTACTGCAAAATGGCAGATTATTTATGAAGCCTCAGAACATCATAGAAACCAAGCAGCCAATCAGGACTCAAGGAATGGAATCACCCAAATGCATGAGTGGACTATTCTGAATTCCCATAAGTACCAGTTGTCTTGACATTGGTTCAGTTGTGCTAGGCCAGTTGCTGTTGTTCAAACCAAACTGGCTGACTGACTGACTTCAATATGATGTTGCAGTCTAGCATGTCAACCACTACGCTAAGACGACTTCACCTCTTTTGCTTGTTAACATAAAATTTCTTTCAATAATATATCATGAGCGTAAAATTCACACCTGTAGGGTAGGTTTTCAGCTAGCATTAACAATGTTTTAAAGTTTATAGATATATAATCAGTAGTGATTTTTTAATACCTTTCCCAAGAGTATTAGTCCACAAGTGAACATAACTAGAGTTTGAACTCGTTTACTATGATGTTGTAGTCTAGCATGTCAGCCACTATGCCAAGACGACTTCACCTTTTAACAATGCTCGTTAACTTAAAATTTCTTTCAATGATATAGTTCAGTAATGAAGCATCTTCTTTTTACATATTGAACTATTAGCAATAGCTCTTAAGTGAACATATCAAATGTTGTAATATTGAACATAATGAAAAGATGAAAAGGAAAGAAATTAAAAAAAAAAAAAAAGTTAAGATTATTATACTTTTTACAATTCATATATTGAACTATTTTTTAATAGCTCTTAAGTAAACATATCAAACATTGTAATGATTGAATACTGTGGTTTATCCAAAGGTCCTGCTAGTATTAAATAATGGGTGCCTGAAGACTGTTCCTTTGGTTTGGTTTCTTTGTTGTTTTTTTTTTTAATGGCATATCAACCTTTGTGGGAAATTTAATGCCTAAGCCATATTTGTAGAAGAACAAAATG
>CM042167.1:4737853-4747853 GCA_023376005.1 Doryteuthis pealeii
CATTATTTATTTTATTTCAAAACTTTATAATGAATTATTTATTTTATTTCAAAACATTTTTTTCAGGTCGCTTAATTTTGACCCTCCTTGTGTTGGGGGCGTAAAATGTTTTTCAAGTTGGTCATATATTGTACTAATTACAGTATAAATAATGAGATAAAAGATCGAACTTATGAATAGAAACAAAAAAAATCTTTTTTACGGTTGCGCTTCTATGAGAAAATAAGTACCGAAAATCGAAAAATATTTAGACTCTAAATATAATATCTATCATGGGATAAAGGTATATTATACTGCCTTTGTCCAGTAATAGTTGTTAAATTTGGGTATAAATTTAATAGTCTATAGGTAATATCTATTAAGGGACAGATAATAAATATGTTATACAACCTCTGTCTAATAATTGTCACATTTGTGCATAAATCTAATAAGTTAATGTATATTATATTACATTAACTTATTAAATTTATGGGACAGATAATAAATATGTTATACAACCTGTCTCATAGTTGTTACATTTGTGGGTAATTTATGAGGAAGTGCGTCCCGGTCAAAAATTGCTACGCGGTGACTATTAAAATAACGACCAGCTCAGTCTATTCAAAACTATCCATCTTCATATCTATCTATCTATCTCAATTTGTTCATATTTATCTATATTACTTTAAATACTAAGATTTTTTTTAAATTCATGTTTGTTTAATGTCTTGTTTTTAGTTTAAATAAACAAGAATTACGACAAAAAAAGAAGCGACCCCCCCACCAAATACATTTACTTGTTGAAAATATCTATCTATCTCCATTTGTTCATATCTATCTATATTATTTTGTTTGTTTATCTATCTATCTCAGTCTATTCAAAACTATATATCCATGTTCATATCTAAACAAGAATTACGACAAATTACGATAAATAAACAAGAATTACGACAAGCTGGGGTTATTATTTTGATAGTCACTGGGTAGCAATTTTTGAGGCAGGAGACTGGGACGCACTTCCTCATAAATTACCCATTTGTGTATAAATTTAATACATTAAATGTAATATCTATTATGTGACTAGTAAAAAAGAAATGTTATACTACCTCAGTTCTGTAATAGTTGTTATATTTGTGTATAAACTTAATAGGCTAAATGTAATATCAATTGAAAAAGGTCGGAGGTCACATCAACTAAAACATTGTCTAATCAGTGTGTGTGTGTATGGGGGGGGGGTCACAGTCAAGTCTGACACAAGGTTCCAATCGACAGTCTAAACACTCCCAACTGTATCACACTCCAAAATCCAAAATTATTTCTTTGTCCCGCTCATCTCGACAACAAAATACTACTGCAGTCGTTCTCTCCGGTCTGTGAGAATAAGTCCTTTAAATACACCTCAATTTCACCACATCCAGGCTCCTCACTCATAATTGTCTGTTCAGCATGTGCGACACTCGTCAGCACGGCGCAACCACCTACATCCGGGCCACTATGCTATTTCTTATTTCACTGATCGTCCCCAGCTCTCACATTCTGAAGGAAGCAGGTTCGACTCTAGGTCAGTCCTACACGCCAAGCAAAGCCTAGCCCGCTTCCTTCGACAATACGGCAAGTCTTCATGCCTGCCACTCTCTCTGTCACACCATGTTGCACGAGGTAGGTGTAGAATACTGTTAATTGTTATTCTGTGTTACTTTCACCCTTAGCCAGGATTGAACCTGCAGTCTGGAAATGACTGTTACAGATTGTTAACTATTGGACAGTGGAACAGTCAAACACCTCCTCAGCTTAATGGACTCTTCCTGGCAGCAGTGGCAGTAATTATTTAAGCTGTTATAGTGGGTTCATTGGTGAACTAGTAACTTCATAGTTAGGCTTGGCCAGTCAAACCAATTGTTGACTGTCTAACTGACTGACTTCAATAGTAGGTCTCCTCTCTCACTACACATTGTGTATATAATAATAAAGATGAAGACAACAGGTACTGGTACCTCTAAAATGAGATAATTAATTGAGTACCTGGTACTATTAATATTTTGTAATTTAATCATTGTGCTATTTCTCTGAATGTTTGAGATGAGGCTTGATGGTTACTATCATCTGCGTTATTGGACACATGGCGTAGTGGATAAAGGAGTTAGGTTGAGACAGTTCTGACAGTTATCTCTAGATTGCAGGTTCAATCCTGATCAAGGGCAGCAGTAACATAGAATAATAATTAACACAGCTTAATGCCTCTACCCAGGCTATGGTTAGCAGAATGAGAACAGGATACTCCCGTCTAAATAAAGGGTTAGGTTCAGAGTTCCGTGATAGCTACCTATTACGACAAGAATGTTCCCGAGTCCGAAAAGAAGATTCCTGAGTATTGGCGTTTTTTGAGATATAAGGCGTGTGGTAAATGGTCACTTCTACTTATAGACTCGCCGATAAGCACGTGACCAACCTATTGTCCAATCACTGGCAGTGCTCTACTGCTGATATTATTATTTATACTGGCTGATTCTAATCTTAGGTACTCACAACCACTTGGATCTTCATGGACGACAGATCATAGGATTATATTGCTGGACCTTTTTGACACTACGTAGGATTCCAAAACTTAGGACTTATTCACTTACCAAAGGATTCTATGGTAAAGGACTTATTCACTTACCAAAGGATTCTATAATTCAGGACTTACTTAATTATTTACTTTGTTCTTTACAACTGGCCAAGGATGGTGGCCAGATACTTAACACTGAGTCCAACAAGAAATACCTGAAGAACGTATATCGGCCGAAACATTGTACAGATAACAATGAAGATGAGGACAATAGTCTGAATAATGCAGATAATAGTAATTAATCACTGTGGTTCTTTTAGACAATAAGAATAAATAGAATAAATCAATTATATTTCTGATAACTCCATTGCAATCTATTAGATTTCCATATGCCACAGTTGAATGAACTGTGTATCTTTATTAAAATCTAAAATGACTTAATTTGTTAAATTAAAAAATTGAAAAGAATGGCAACGTGAGAAAAAAAAAGTTGATTTTATCAAATTAAAATCTCTTGAAATATTTAAGTAAAATTTTATGGTAAGCACCTGAAAACTTCAAGACTTTTGGTTTCTAGAAGAGAACAGGAATTTAAAAGAATGCACGGGTTATTTCCTATAAGTCCAACATAAACAAAGGGAACCACTCTTGACTGATAAATTATTTATTTTCCCATTAAACTAAACCCTAAACCCATCTTCTTTTTTCCTAGTAGATCAATAAACCCAACTTTGTTGAAAACCAAGGGTTCTCAAACACAAAAACTGAAAAGGACTTTATGTTATGGGGAAGGAGTACAAAAGTGCAATGAAGTGCAGTGGGATTTCCACCAGTTACAATGGTAATCTGGGCTGAGAGGCAGCTTTTTTCCCCTGTCAAAATGAATACGCATGTGACAATAAGTGGAATATGTGAATTCATATAATGATCTTGGTTCAATGACAGTGTACTCAATACTCAATGATAATGTACTCAGTACTCAACACTCAATGATAATGTACTCAATGATAATGTTCTCGATACTTAATGATAATACACTCAATACTGAATGAAAATGTACTCAATGATAATACAGTCAATACCCAATGGTAATATACTCAATGGTAATATACTCAATACTCAATACCCAACGGTAATGTACTCAATACTTAATGATAATATACTGAATACTTAATACCCAATGGTGATGTACTCAATACCGAATGATAATGTACTCAATGCTCAATACCAATGATAATGTATTCAATACTTAATGTTAATATACTCAATACTCAATACCCAATACCCAGTGGTGATGTACTCAATACCTAATGATAATATACTCAATACCAAATGGTAATGTACTCAATACCCAATGGTAATGTACTCAATACCCAATGGTAATGTACTCGATACTCAATGATAATGTACTCAGTTCTCAAATACAGGTCCTATATTTTTTTATAAAAACAAATAGAGCCAATCTTGCAAAGCTGATACCATATTTGGAATCAGTGCCACAGAGGTACTCTAAAATGTCCTAATATTATTAATTAAAAAAATTAGTGTTGGCCAGTTCTACAGAATTCAAAATTAAAATCAGTCCATTTTATAAAATTTATAAAATGATGCAATCATTTAAGATAAAGTTGAATGCTGGAAAAAACAAAAACAAAAAACCAATCAAACACACAAAACCTTTTGTCAACCAATGATATAAAAAAAATGAAACATTTAATATTGGAATGGAATGACATGCAGCCTGTAAAGAAAGCAAAAAAAAAAAAAATGAAAAAAAAAAAATAAATAAAACATAGCAGGTCTCTTTAATTGGACTGTCAAAATTGAAAAAAATAATAAAAACAACCTGTAAAGAAAATTAAAAAGAAAAAGATTTGGAAAAACCTGAAATCAATTTTTTAAGAAATCTGCTCTTTTTATGAAGGACATTAAAAAATGAAGAGAATAGAAGAATCTTTATTATTATCATCTTATATTTTTGTTATATGAAGCATTATAAACCATTATTAAATTTTGACTAGTATTTTTCTTTCCTCTTAATTTTACTTGTTTTTTATAGCACTTAAAATTGTTCATGTAATAAAATTTCAAAATAATATTACTACTTTATTAAGTGCTATAAAAAATCACTAAAGTAGTTTGGAATTTTTATTACATTATAAACAATTATCCATTTTTGACTAGTATTTCTTTCATCTTAATTTCAGTCATTTTTTTATAGCACTAACTAATCAAGTAATAATACTATTTTGAATTTTTATTACATGAAGTATTGTAAACCATTAATCATTTTAATTCACTAGTACAAAATAAAAATAGATTTTTGAAAGATATTGCCTGAGGGGTGGGAGTTAAAAATTCAATGCCAGCGAGTTTGTACCCTAAGTAAGTAAAATCATCAAATTCATTAAAGGATTAAAAAATAAAACAATTTAAAATGTAAACTTTAAATATGTATTAAAATAAAACAAACTATATATAGATATATAATACCAGTCATATATTTATTAAAACTTGTTTTAAAAAAACAATGAGGACTGTCTAATGTTGCATGTTCAAATTTTGAGTGTATTTATTGAATAAGTATACTCAAAATTTGAACATGCCAAAAATCCTAGAATAAATTTTATTCTATGTTATGACGATTTTGGGTAATGTGATGTAAGCAGTGACATAATTTTTGTTACAGACAAAAACCAGAAGCGAATCTCCATTATTAATAGATATTGATATTCCTCTCATCTTAATTTCAGTTGTTTTTTTTATTGAAATTACTCAGACCATCAGTCTATGGCCATTATTAAATATCAGAAAACTGATAGTCGAATTATCTCCCCCTGCCGCTAGGGGGCGAATCGCCAACATACGATGTTGGCGGCAAAATCAAACCCCATCACTTATTGACTGAGATCCAACCAGGAGGGAAGTGTTTCAACAGTACTCCAGACAACCAGCGATTGGAATCATTTCTGGCGAAGCTTCACCCAACGAAATTGTTAATTACACCTCTCAAAAGATAAGTCTCGTAGCAAATACCAATAAATTTGCATCAATTTTTGTACCCTTGTTAATACAAGTGTTTAAATTCCATTGTGTTGTTTGTCTTCTTTCATCTGAAATAATTACCAACCACCGGGAGATTTAAGAGCTCCCCACAACTCCTGTAATTCCTCTTATAAACAAGTAATAATATTATTTTGAATTGTTGCAACAATTCAAAATAATATTATTAGTAAACACTGTTGGAATTATTTTGGATATAAGGTGTGCTCTAATTCCCCACCTGGATTTATAGACTAGGCGATATCATGTGGTCTGTTCCTTAGCCAATCATTGACCATACTGCATGGCTGATACATTACTTAAGCACTGATTCTTTCACAGTATACTTGCGACCATTGATGAAGAAACTTAGGATTCTTTATTTGAGAGGATTACCAAAGGATTCATTATCGGAGGACTTTTTACCAAGGATACAATTCCACTGGACAAGTGCTCTTGCTTGAAGGCGAAAGATGATGGCCCATAAAAAATGAACAAACCAGCATCTCAAAAAAAAAAAAAAAAAAAGAGCGAACGAGCTCCAAGGAATCCAACGACCACCCACACTGCCAGTAGTAAGATTGGGGTACTTACTACACACATAAACCCCTAAATTGACCTTGGTCATCAACCCATCTAGGACCAGGTAGAGACTGTTATAAAACCATTACTGCTGAGCAGTTTCATAATCCTGAGGAAGGGCAGGGGAGTAAACCCCGATAACAAATCAGGAGCCGGAGTCCCTAAGGTGGAGTAATGCTGAATTTCAGTGCTACACACTAACACCTGCGACACTGCTGTTGCCAAACTGCAAAGGTTCCTTACCTTTCCTTTGGACCACTGCAGCAGTGTGGAGAAGGGGGACACTACTCCATCGTCTTTCGTAGATGGAAGGATGCCAAGGAGAAGAATTATTACTTGTTTATGGACATGGCAACACAAGTTTATGGATGCAGGTGTTTGCATTTGACAGTGTTAATACCCTTGGGATAGGTATGGATCCATCTATTCTCCCTGCAGCTATGGGTAGGGCAGAGAGGGCTCTTTAATCTTGGTATGGCAATCAATATAGAACTAAAAGAACTCTGAATTCAAACCCAAGGAGCTTTCTTTCATCTTAATATTAGTTGTTTTTGCTTTTTATTGCAATGACTCAGACCATCAGTCTATGGCTAGTCCTCCTCATGACATCCAGTATCCAAACAAAGCTTATCAATAAACAAGTTCAATACTTAGATGGGTTACCATTTAAGCAACAGCTACTGTAAGCAACTTGGTATCAAAATGACATATCATGGTCTACTAATTCCAGAGTCTTGCCATCCAGTGTAGAGATGTCTCCATTTTGTTTAAAACACTTGAACTCCAACCATATACCTCCCAGGCTTCCCAAATCAAAAAGTCTGGAATTCTATTCTTTAAATGACTTTAATCTGGTGCAGCCATACATTAGTACAGCTACAGCTAGGAAAATTTTCCCTTTATCAGATTTCCATATGGTCACTAATCTGTCCATAGTAGTCCCTGTTTTTCCAATGTGTATATTAACATCACTTTCTGTGGATGAGATATTACTATCTAGGTACATTAAATGGTCTACTAACTACAGCTAGAAAGAATTCTCCCTTTACCAGTGAGATCAGATTTCCATATGATCAATAATCTGTCCATAGTATATTAACATTACTTTCTTGAATGAGATACTAGTATCTAGGTATATTAAATGGTCTACTAACTTCAGTTTTGCCATCCGGCGTAGAGATGTCTCTATCTTGTTTCAAACACTTGAACTCTAACCATATGCCACCTGTGCTTCCTCTAATCAATAAGTCTGGAGTTCTAGTCCTTAAATGAACTTTAAAATAATATCTAATTTGGTGCAGCCATACATTAGCACTAATATGGCTACAGCTAAGAAGAATTCTCCCTTTTATCTTATCAGTGAGATCAGATTTCCATATGATCAGTAAGTAATCTGTCGATAGTAGTCCCTGCCTTTCCAATGTGTATATTGACATTACTATAGCAGTCCCTACTTTTCTTGTATATTGACCTCACTTTCTGTGGATGAGATATTACTACCTGAGTAAGTGAACTGGTCTACTAATTCCAAAGTCTTGCAATCGAGAGTGGAGATGTCTCCATCTTGTTTAAAACATATGAACTCTAACCATATGCCTCCTAGGCTTCCAGAAATCAATAAGTGTTGAGTTCTAGTGTTTGAATAAACTTTAAAATAATATCTAATTTGGTGCAGCCATACATTAGCACTGATACAGCTACAGCCAGGAAGAATTCTTCCTTTATCAGTATGATCAGATTTCCATATGATCAATAATATTACTAACTAGGTACGTGAAATGGTCTGGAATTCTAGATCTTTTAAATGACCTTTTAAAAAACTCTAATCTGGTGCAGCCATACATTAGTACTGTACAGCTGCAGCTAGGAAAAATGTTCCCTTTATCAGATTTTCATATGATCAATAATCTGTCCATAGTATTTTAACATTACTTTCTTGAATGAGATATTAGTATCTAGGTACATTAAATGGTCTACTAACTTCAGTTTTGCCATCCGGTGTGGAGATGTCTCCATCTTGTTTAAAACACTTGAACTCCAACCATATGCCTCCTGAGCTTCCCCAAATCAATAAGTCTGGAGTTCTAATCTTTGAATGACCTTTAAAAAAACTAATTCTATTAGTTGTAAAGACCTCTTACCGTATTGAAAATGCTTAAATCCCATTGGTCATTTATGAAGAAAATATTAACTATTGAAGAAGTCCGGCAATACATCCTCTGATGATAATTAGATGGCTTCTATCAAAGCATAATTTTATCTTTGTCTAAATATAAAATATAAATATAAAAAAAAAAAAATATAAAAAATGCCCCAAACAATGGAAAGAAAATTAAGATTATAAAGACTGAAATTACTTCCGGGGAATGTTTTTGACAACTACTTTTAAAGAATTGACCGTGAGAATAATCGGATGCAATATTTCTATCCCTCTTCTTTATTTTTCTTTTTTAGATAAAACATAATGGTTATATTTTGGATATTCATATCATCTGAATATGAGATGTGTTCAAAAAGTATCAAGATTAAAGCTGTATCTAATTAAGTTGGTTGGTTGGATTTTACAGCATTTCAACTCTTGTTGGGTTATTTTATCCCAAAGACGTTTTGTCTATTCATTCTTGATGGGCACTTAATTTAATTTTTTTAAACACATTCAGAACTCTTTATTTTCTATCTAACCTATAGATAGGACTCTAACAGGTACTACCACTCAAGGTCAGAGTGAACCAAGGAGCAATGGTAATGAAGGGGTACTCCACATTCCCTAAAGCTCCAGAACTAGAACCTCACCATCAGATAGAGTTAGACAATAAGACCCTCAGCCTTCTAACACATACATGATAAAAAGGGTTGGGGCTTGCCATGAAGGCTATAGGGTTGGGACAATTATATATATTTACCAACCCCTGTGCACAATTAGGATGTGACACAAGGTCAATTTCTTAAGCAGAGTTAAACAGGTTTGAATTCAGAGTTTTCCTTCTCCTAGACCGGTTACCAAGCCACGGTTAAAGAGCCCAATCCGCCCTACTATTTACCCATAGCTGGAGGTAGAGCAGGTGAATTCATACCTTTCCCAAGGGTATTAACAATATATAAAGTCGAAGACTTAAACTCACTTTGACAAATCCTTTTCCTATGACTCTAACCATTACACCATTTAAATGAACAATGAATAAAATGTCAATTTTCTTCAAAATATTGTTTGTTTATTTGTTTATTGATTTTAATGGCATATCAACCCATCTAGGGTTATGTCATGCCTAACAGTTAGGAAGTAATACACATCGTGTATTTATATTTATACTTTTTAGTAATTGGTTTTAAAAATGTGTTAGCATGTTGTATGGTATTGATTAGTTTCATGTCTATATTCTATGGTATAATTTTATTCCCCTCAAAAAAGAGAGAATATCCTCCATGTTGACATTTTCAAACAGATCTTTCATATTGTTTTGTTTTAAAATAACGGTTTCTGATGTGAGCAAGAAACCTGCATTCCATGAATAAGTGTTTAACTGTCAAAGGTGTTTGACATATTCCTCATTGTGGTTGTTGTTCTTGTTTAAGTATATTGGAGTGCGTTAGTCTTGTATGACCAATGCATAATTGGGACACGATGACTTGTTCCTTTCTAGACTTCCTTAAAGTTGGTCTCCAGTCTCCCAAAGTGGGTTTGATTAGGAAGAGTTTATTGTGGATGCTGTTATTCCAGTGTTGTTGCCATTTTGTATGAAAGAATCTATTAATCAAATATGAGGTATGTTAAAAACGTAATGAGACTGAAGCTGTATTTACCAAAACAGAAATGAACAATGAATGAAGCATTAATTTTCTTCAAAATAG
>CM042167.1:4750353-4769690 GCA_023376005.1 Doryteuthis pealeii
GGAATGACGTTAAACTCTATCTGATGGTGAGGTTCCAGTTTTGGAGGTTTGGGGAATGTGGAGCACCCCTTCATCACCATTGCTCCCTGGTCCACTCTGACCCGGAGTGGTAGTACCTGTTAGGGTCCCATCTATGGGTTAAATAGAAAAATGTATTTATAAAAAAATTGTATTATCCATTTGGAATTGATTTATTTCAAAACTTTATCGGCATTAAATGACCCACTGAGGTTGATATGCCGTAAAAGAAAACAAACCAAACCTTTCTTTGAAAGGTTTTTTTTTTTAAGATTATTCTGTATATAAGATATGATTTTGATTATTTAATTTCAAATTATTTCAATTGGTTTCTAACTATTTTAGTCTACCAATCTATCCCAGTTGAGTAATATCTATCTCTATCAGTTTATTTATATCAATAGATCTATATATCTATTATTATCTACCTATATATCTCTCCATATCTATCAATATTAATTTATTCATATCAATATATCTATCTATCTATCCTTCTCAGTCTATTCATATCCATGTATCTACCCCTAAAATCGGTGAAACAATTCACATATCTAGGTAGTAATATCTCCTCAACAGAAAACGATGTCAATGCACGCATAGGAAAGGCATGGGCTCTTTTAAACAAATTATCAGTGATATGGAAATCAGATATCGCTGACAAATTAAAGCGAAAATTCTTTCAAGCCGTAGTAGTCTCAGTGTTACTGTACAGCTGCACCACCTGGACACTAACGAAGCACCTAGAGAATAAGCTAGATAGGACTTGGATGAAAATGCTGCATGCAATATTAAACAAGACGTGGAAACAACACCCCATGATAATACAACTGTATGGCCACCTGCCCCATATCACACAAACCATCTGTGTGAGGTGAACAAGACATGCTGAGCACTGATAAACTCATAAGTGATGTTCTACTGTGGAAGCCATCACATGGGCAGACTAGATCGCCCAGCAAAGACGTATATAGATCAACTCGGTGCGGATACTGGATGCTGAGCAGAGGAACTCCCAGGGGCAATGAATGATAGGGAAGGATTGCGAGAGATTGTCATGGATATCCGTGCTGCCAGCATGATAGGATAATGATGATATTCATATCCGTTTATCTCTCTCTCTCTCTCTCTCTCTCTATATATATATATATATATATATATATATATATATATTCGGTTTTGAATATAATACCTTACATTAGATTCAAATTGCTTAACATTATCTAAAATAATAACCAATTCCGCCCATAACCTTTTTTACTTTATATATAAAAACAAAACACAATAAATATTTAATCATTTATTAAATACAGAACTTAAAAATAATAATTAAAAATTAAAAATAATTAATCGTAAAATAAAAAATATAAAAAAAATTCCTTTTCTAAAATAATAACATATTCCACCCATAACTTTTTTACTTTATATATAAAAACAAAATACAGTAAATATCTAATCATTTATGAAATACAGAACTTAAAAATAAAAATTTTAAAAATAAAAACAATTAATCGTAAAAAAATTCCTTTACTAAAAATCTTTTGAATTCCAACCGTCACATTTCTTAATACCCATCCCCTTCTGTTTAAATTGTTTCGTCTTGTTGCCAACATCTCAAAAATCCACTACATTTGGATGACAAAAGGTATACATAGAGACATGACATGACATATATATGGCGCGAATGCCCACGTTGGTGAATATTGTAACGTCTTTCATTCTTTTTTGCAGTATTAAGGTTTTTTGTTTTGTAAACTGATTTGACTTTCCTCTCTGACCCAAACAACTACGAGAGTGAATGAGCTCTGATGATGATTTTTGTAAAATCGAAATATTGATCAGTATCAGCTATGATTATATTATAAATTGTTTTCTTCTTTAACCGCATTGTGTGATGTTTTCATTCCACCTTTTCTTACTCATATTGTCGGATTCATTTCCTTTCTTTTAACTTATATATATATATATATATATATATTTATGTATCAATAGAGAGAGAGATATAAATGAACATACTGGAAAAGAAAAATAGATGTCAATGTATGACAAGATACATTTTCATATCACATTCCCATATTATGACAGAAAACCAAGTTCTAGTGGTACCATAAAATATTGCTGGGTGGGTGATAATCATGTTTTGGCCGTGACCCCAAGATCATCATCTAATGAAGTTTCTATTGGCATCACAGATGTTGTTTCCACTGCACCATGTGTATCAAGTTCTATTTGTCACAGTCTCTCTGGGAAAGTTCAGATGACGCTAGGAAAGAATATTGACATTTGAGAAACCCATGGGGGGGTGTTGTGTATTGGTACCCGATTCCCAAGAGACAGTAACACCACACAATTGTTACCCTGTCACAAACAATTAGGATATGCTCTCACAACGTCCTTAATGAGCAAGAAGATTTAGAAAATCATTACATCAGAAAAGAATATATATATATTTACCAAACACTCGACACAAGCAGGATGTGACAAAAGGTCAATTTCTTTACTTACTTTTACGTATTACCACAATGTGAAATGTAAACCCCATTTTTGTGGATTTGAAATCTAGTCCCAAAACCTCCAGAACTGGAACCTCACCATCAGATAGAGTTTAACATCATTCCCAGGACATCTAGATCCTCAGCCACTGCCTTCTAGCACCCATATGATAAAAAGGGTTAGGGCTTGCCGTTGGGGCAATCATATAGGTGCTGGGGCTTGCCATAAGGGCAATAGGGTTGGGACAATCATATAGGTGCTAGGGCTTGACATGACCAGCCGATTGATTGGAGGGGGCCTCTCCAACCGCCCGTCTAGTCTAAGTAAGGGTCTATGTGGAGTGTTGCAGGTCATGGACTGCTCAGCCACCAAGACTCCGTCCTTAAGCATCACAGGTTGCCACCCACGGCCAACAGGAGAGTCTTACTTCTCTGCAGAAGCGCAGTCGGTACATTCTAACACCCCAGCCAACACGGTGGGTATTTGATAGGACCGTGTGCAAAGAAACTCTTAAACAAATACACAAAATATTAATGTGCACTGACCACAATACCCTAAGCTCTAGGGAAAAAATTGTCAGGAATTTATCAACTTAATCCCAGAAAAAAGAGACATATCTTTTTCTCTCTGGCAACCACAGTTACTCATCTATATATATTCCACAGATTGGTCGGTTTTTGACTTAATTGCAAATTACGACTAATTAGAACCAATTAAAACAGAATTTTTTTCAAACATAATTTAATCCTAAAAGTAAGGAATAATTTAGTATAATTTTTGTGTCATTAAACTAAACAGTAAAAAAGCCTTTAGGAAGCAAAAGTTGATTAACTCAGCTTTAGTATAATAATAATAAAAAAAAAAGTAAAGTCATTGGGGTAGCCTGAAGTTGGTATCAGCCAATCAGCGAGGGAGTCTATCCCCTTTTCACTAGTGCTAGACCAAGGAGATTTTTTTTGCATCTGAGGTGGTGTACCACACCTACCATCAGCTCCTTACTTTACCACACAGATCCCTGTGCTACTCATATGCTGAGTTAGCGAGGACCGGTATCGAACTAGGAACCTTGTGGTTTCTAGCCGAACACTCTACCGACTGAGCTAACCCGGCCCCAATTATCAAGATGAGAGATCTGCTGCATAGGCAACTATTTATCTTCCATACATGCCTTTCACACTCCTCTGCAAAGATCCAGGCACAAAATCTTGAAAGACCGATGGATTCTATAAACATGATAAACATAAAACAAGAAATGCAAGTTCAAATTTATACGAGCTGTGATTAAATGCTATTGCCTGGGTGGAAACAGTGCACCCAGTCATTGACAAATGACAATAGGGTAAAGTTCAATTCCTAAATCATCATTTAGACAGTTCTACTAAACTCTGTGTACTGCGGATGCACCAGAAACCTTTTGAGAAATTTCTGGTATATCAGGTGTGTGCTAGATACCCGTTGAAACAACAAATTCTTACCGTGTCGCCTGTCCTAACCAGCGGCGTAAACTAAAAGGTTTGTATGTAAGTTCCCCTTACCATTTTCCAGTTAGGGACTCATAGACCGCAGCAACTAATGGTCAGCACAAAATGGAATTAATAAAACTCACTATCAAACTAGATAGGATATTTTGGTTGTAGTTAAATTTAAAAAGAAAATATAACTATATAAAAATAAGATATAAATAACTGGTCAATTTAGTGACAGTTACAGGCCCAGTGTGCAAATAAAATCATTGAGGAGGAAGGCCCCGAAACGGTGCACATTTTCTCCTGATGACCCCAAAAACATAAAACAAAAACAATCATGGAGTTGAACTTCTCGGTGGGTTTTGTGAATGGCTTGAGGAGCATTTTACAGCCCACTTGCTTTCCGGTGAGTTTCCGTTACTTGTCAAGTAAGTTCTTTCTTCTTGAAATCCAAATTGTTTTTAAACAATCCAAGATGGTTTCTGAATATTTCTTTGAAATTTTCTGCTAGTTTTGGTTTGAATTAAAAGTAAAAAAAAAAATACCTCAGGATAATAATAATACTCCTAGAAACAGCAGAAATCTGATCAAAGGAATTAATACCTGGGCTGTCCCCATTATAAGACACTCAGGACCATTCTTAAACATAAAACAATAAATGCAAGTTCAAATTTATACAAGCTGTGATTAAATGTTATTGCCCGGGTGGAAACAGTGCACCCAGTCATTGACAAATGACCCTAGGGTAAGGTTCAATGCCTAAATCATCATTTAGACGCGTCTACTAAACTCTGTGTACTCCGGATGCACCAGAAACCGTATTTAAACAAAGTGCCAATCAATAAAAAATAGAAATTGCTCAACTATTGAGTCGAAACAACAAAATGGCTTTGGTGTGAATTTCAATAAATTTTTCTTTAAAATTTTCTGCTAGATTTGGTTTGAATTACTGAGGATTTTAAAAAGTTTTTATATGAAATATATCAAAACACTGATATGAGATTTTCTCCTTTATTGAAGTCAGTCAGTCAGTCAACAATTGGTTTGAACAATGTGACTGGTCAAGACAACTGGTACTTATGGGAATTCAGAACAGTCCACTCATGCATTTGGGTGATTCCATTCCCTGAGTCCTGATTGGCTGCTTGGTTTGTATGATCCTCTGAGGCTCCATAAATCCTGCCACTTTGCAGAGGTCTTTACAGCATACCAGAATCGTATTGGGTTACGACTGCTTGCTGTCTTGTCTTGCCAATTCGATGGTAATTGGACTTAGTATGATTATTCTACATTTAAATAAAATTGTCCTAGAAAAGTTTTTAAGTATGACCAATGTCTCCTTTAGACTTAGTCAAATCTGTACTAAGTCACTGAGTATCACCGATATGTTTTTTGTCATTCCTCGAGTCTTCCGATTCCACCACTGTACTCTTTTGTCTTACCCAAAAATATATCAGCATTAGAGTGAATGAATTATTTGTCTTCCTTCAAGATTATGTCTCCATTTTTTCCAAGTTGTAGCCATGACAGTACTAGTATATATATATTTACCAACCCCTCCGCACGAGCAGGATGTGACACAAGGTCAGTTTCTTAAGCGGAGTCAAACAGGTTTTAATTCAGAGTTTTCCTTCTCCTAGACCGGTTACCTAACCAAGGTTAAAGAGCCCAGTCTGCCCTACTATTTACCCATAGCTGGAGGGAGAGTAGGATTCATACCTTTCCCAAGGGTATTAGCACTAAGTGAAATGCAATTACCACGTCCAGGATTTGAACTCGGGGTGAGGGAGTTTATCCCCTTTTCGCTAGCGCTAGACCAAGGAGATTATTTTAGCATCTGAGGTGGATCACCATGCCTACCATCAGTTCCTTACTTTACCGCACAGATCCCTGTGCTACTCATATAGTTGGCGAGGACTGGAATCGAACTAGGAACCTTGTGGTTTCTAGCCAAACGCTCTACTGACAGAGCTAACCCAGCCCTATCCTTGTGGCTCCTAGTCAGACGCTCTGCCGACTGAGCTAAACCAGCCCTTGGTATATTAATAATCATCATTATTTTATAGTCATTTCTTTCCTTTTTTTAAATTAATATCTATTCATAAACAAAATAAAAAGTGTAAACAAACAATATAGCATGAAGAAAATTGGATAGGGAAGAATTTAGTTTTTTGACTGAATTTTTTTATTTAATTTGGCCAGTTAATCTATATCATTAGATCAATAACGTGTTGTCTATATCAGTCAAGCTCTCTAAAATACTAGATCCGAGTTCAAATCTTACAAGAGACACCTCCTTTATTTTCTGTCAAAGCTACTTACTTAACAGCCATAAAGAATAAGATGATATGAAAGCAACAGAAATAAGATGAAAGATAAACTAGTAATAAAAATTAATAATGGCAATGCTTCATCTAAGAAATTCAGACAACTTAAGACTATTGTGTCTTAAGTGTAAATAAGCAACAGAAATAAAGTGAAAGATAAACTAGTAATAAAAATTAATAATGGCAATGCTTCATCTAAGAAATTTACACAACTTAAGACTATTGTGTCTTAAGTGTAAATAAGCAACGGAAATAAAGTGGAAGATAAACTAGTAAAAATGATACAATAATCAATAATGAGAGTACTTTGTCTAAGAAATTCAGATATCTTATAACATGTAAATCTACTCCTCCTATTACAGTGTAAACAAACAATACGCCTTCGAGCAGACTGGGTAAAGAAGAGTGTGGCTCTATAACTGAAACAAAGATATTCCATGGCTGGTTTCTGTAATCCACAAAGGCTATTTTTTTTTTTTTTCAATTTAGGCCACTTAACTCTTAACATCCTGTTGAGAATTTTCCAAGTCCAGAGCCTCATTCCTATAAGGATTTATTTTTTTAAAAATGGCTAAAAATGGCCTTTTCATTCAAAACTACCAGAGATATTTCCCTTAAATCAAAGACTTCTAAATATATTTAATATTACATTTAGACTATTGTTTGGGGCAGATTAGGAAATGTGACTTCTGGCCGGGTGGAATGAGTCGGTATAGGATGTTAAAAGTTAATAAACAAAGACGAGAAAAATCTTAAATTTTGGACTTACCTGTTGTTCACTGTCCTTAGTTTTCTCATCAGCAGCAACAGCTTTTAATTCCAGCTCCCTCATCTAATACAAATGAAAAAAACAATTATTAAAACTAGAAAAATATGTATGAATTATTTGTATTAGATAGGAATACTTAAAACCATATAAATATGTATGAATTATTTGTATTAGATAGGAATACTTAAAACCATATAAATATGTATGAATTATTTGTATTAGATAGGAATACTTAAAACCATATAAATATGTATGAATTATTTGTATTAGATAGGAATACTTAAAACCATATAAATATGTATGAATTATTTGTATTAGATAGGAATACTTAAAACCATATAAATTATGTATGAATTGTATTAGATAGGAATACTTAAACCATATAAATATGTAGGAATTATTTGTATTAGATAGGATACTTAAAACCATATAATTATGTATGAATTGTATTAGATAGGAATACTAGTAGGAAATTATTTGTATTAGATAGGAATACTTAAAACCATATAAATATGTAGGAATTATTTGTATTAGATAGGAATACTTAAAACCATATAAATATGTAGGAATTATTTGTATTAGATAGGAATTTTAAAACCATATAAATGTGTAGGAATTATTTTGTATTAGATAGGAATACTTAAAACCATATAAATGTGTAGGAATTATTTGTATTAGATAGGAATACTTAAAAACCATATAAATGTGTAGGAATTATTTGTATTAGATAGGAATACTTAAAACATATAAATGTGTATGAATTATTTGTATTAGATAGGAATACTTAAAACCATATAAATATGTATGAATTATTTGTATTAGATAGGAATACTTAAAACCATATAAATATGTATGAATTATTTGTATTAGATAGGAATACTTAAAACCATATAAATATGTATGAATTATTTGTATTAGATAGGAATACTTAAACCATATAATATGTATGAATTATTTGTATTAGATAGGAATACTTAAAACCATATAAATATGTATGAATTATTTGTATTAGATGGAATACTTAAAACCATATAAATATGTATGAATTATTTGTATTAGATAGGAATACTTAAAACCATATAAATATGTATGAATTATTTGTATTAGATAGGAATACTTAAAACCATATAAATATGTATGAATTATTTGTATTAGATAGGAATACTTAAAATATAATATGTATGAATTATTTGTATTAGATAGAATACTTAAAAACCATATGAATATGTAGAATTTTTTGTATTAGATAGGAATACTTAAAACCTATAAATATGTAGGAATTATTTGTATTAGATAGGAATACTTAAAACCATATAAATATGTAGGAATTATTTGTATTAGATAGGAATACTTAAAACCATATAAATATGTAGGAATTATTTGTATTAGATAGGAATACTTAAACCATATAAATATGTATGAATTATTTGTATTAGATAAGAATACTTAAAACCATATAAATATGTATGAATTATTTGTATTAGATAGGAATACTTAAAACCATATAAATATGTAATTATTTGTATTAGATAGGAATACTTAAAACCATATAAATATGTATGAATTATTTGTATTAGATAGGAATACTTAAAACATATAATATGTATGAATTATTTGTATTAGATAGGAATACTTAAAACCATATAAATATGTATGAATTATTTGTATTAGATAGGAATACTTAAAACCATATAAATATGTATGAATTATTTGTATTAGATAGGAATACTTAAAACCATATAAATATGTATGAATTATTTGTATTAGATAGGAATACTTAAAACCATATAAATATGTATGAATTATTTGTATTAGATAGGATACTTAAAACCATATAAATGTATGAATTATTTGTATTAGATAGGAATACTTAAACCATATAAATATGTAGGAATTATTTGTATTAGATAGGAATACTTAAAACCATATAAATATGTATGAATTATTTGTATTAGATAGGAATACTTAAAAACCATATAAATATGTATGAATTATTTGTATTAGATAGGAATACTTAAAACCATATAAATATGTATGAATTATTTGTATTAGATAGGAATACTTAAAAAACCATATAAATATGTATGAATTATTTGTATTAGATAGGAATACTTAAAACCATATAAATATGTATGAATTATTTGTATTAGATAGGAATACTTAAAACCATATAAATATGTAGGAATTATTTGTATTAGATAGGAATACTTAAAACCATATAATATGTATGAATTATTTGTATTAGATAGGAATATTTAAAACATATAAATATGTAGGAATTATTGTATTAGATAGGAATACTTAAAACCATATAAATTGTAGGAATTATTTGTATTAGATAGGAATACTTAACCATATAAATATGTATGAATTATTTGTATTAGATAGGAATAGATAGGAATACTTAAAACCATATAAATATGTATGAATTATTTGTATTAGATAGGAATACTTAAAACCATATAAATATGTAGAATTATTTGTATTAGATAGGAATACTTAAAACCATATAAATATGTAGGAATTATTTGTATTATGTAGATAGGAATACTTAAAACCATATAAATATGTAGGAATTATTTGTATTAGATAGGAATACTTAAAACCATATAAATATGTAGGAATTTATTTGTATTAGATAGGAATACTTAAAACCATATAAATATGTAGGAATTATTTGTATTAGATAGGAATACTTAAAAACCATATAAATATGTAGGAATTATTTGTATTAGATAGGAATACTTAAAACCATATAAAATATGTAGGAATTATTTGTATTAGATAGGAATACTTAAAACCATATAAATATGTATGAATTATTTGTATTAGATACAAATAATTCATACATATTTATATGGTTTTAAGTATTCCTATAGGAATACTTAAAACCATATAAATATGAATGAATTATTTGTATTAGATAGGAATACTTAAAACCATCTAAATATGTAGGAATTATTTGTATTAGATAGGATACTTAAAACTAAAATGTAGGAATTGTATTGAATACTTAAACCATATAAATATGTATGAATTATTTGTAGATAGGAATACTTAAAACCATATAAATATGTATGAATTATTTGTATTAGATAGGAATACTTAAAAACCATATAAATATGTAGGAATTATTTGTATTAGATAGGAATACTTAAAACCATATAAATATGTATGAATTATTTGAATTAGATAGGAATACTTAAAACCATATAAATATGTATGAATTATTTGTATTAGATAGGAATACTTAAAACCATATAAATATGTATGAATTATTTGTATTAGATAAGAATACTTAGACCATATAAATATGTAGGAATTATTTGTATTAGATAGGAATACTTAAAACCATATAAATATGTATGAATTATTTGTATTAGATAGGAATACTTAAAACCATATAAATATGTAGGAATTATTTGTATTAGATAGGAATACTTAAAACCATATAAATATGTATGAATTATTTGAATTAGATAAGAATACTTAAAACCATATAAATATGTAGGAATTATTTGTATTAATAGGAATACTTAAAAACCATATAAATATGTAGGAATTATTTGTATTAGATAGGAATACTTAAAACCATATAAATATGTAGAATTATTTGTATTAGATAGGAATACTTAAACCCATTAAATATGTATGAATTATTTGTATTAGATAAGAATACTTAGACCATATAAATATGTAGGAATTATTTGTATTAGATAAGAATACTTAAAACCATATAAATATGTATGAATTATTTGTATTAGATAGGAATACTTAAAACCATATAAATATGTATGAATTATTTGTATTAGATAGGAATACATAAAACATATAAATATGTAGAATTATTTGTATTAGATAGATACTTAAAACCATATAATTGTATGAATTATTTGTATTAGATAAGAATACTTAGACCATATAAATATGTAGGAATTATTTGTATTAGATAAGAATACTTAAAACCATATAAATATGTATGAATTATTTGTATTAGATAGGAATACTTAAAACCATATAAATATGTATGAATTATTTTGTATTAGATAAGAATACTTAGACATATAAATATGTAGGAATTATTTGTATTAGATAAGAATACTTAAAACCATATAATATGTATGAATTATTTGTATTAGATAAGATACTTAGACCATATAAATATGTATGAATTATTTGTATTAGATAGGAATACTTAAAACCATATAAATATGTAGGAATTATTTGTATTAGATAGGAATACTTAAAACCATATAAATATGTATGAATTATTTGTATTAGATAAGAATACTTAGACCATATAAATATGTAGGAATTATTTGTATTAGATAAGAATACTTAAAACCATATAAATATATGTATGAATTATTTGTATTAGATAGGAATACTTAAAACCATATAAATATGTATGAATTATTTGTATTAGATAGGAATACTTAAAACCATATAAATATGTAGGGATTATTTGTATTAGATAGGAATACTTAAACCATATATATGTATGAATTATTTGTATTAGATAGAAACTTATATAAATATGTAGGAATTATTTGTATTAGATAAGAATACTTAAAAACCATATAAATATGTATGAATTATTTGTATTAGATAGGAATACTTAAACCATATAAATATGTATGAATTATTTGTATTAGATAAGAATACTTAGACCATATAAATATGTAGGAATTATTTGTATTAGATAGAATACTTAAAACCATATAAATATGTATGAATTATTTGTATTAGATAGGAATACTTAAAACCATATAAATATGTATGAATTATTTGTATTAGATAAGAATATTAGACATATAAATATGTAGGAATTATTTGTATTGATAAGAATACTTAAAACCATATAAATATGTATGAATTATTTGTATTAGATAGGAATACTTAACCATATAAATATGTATGAATTATTTGTATTAGATAGGAATACTTAAAACCATATAAATATGTAGGAATTATTTGTATTAGATAGGAATACTTAAAACCATATAAATATGTATGAATTATTTGTATTAGATAAGAATACTTAGACCATATAAATATGTAGGAATTATTTGTATTAGATAAGAATACTTAAAACCATATAAATATGTATGAAATTATTTGTATTAGATAGGAATACTTAAAACCATATAAATATGTATGAATTATTTGTATTAGTAAGATATTAGACCATATAAATATTAGGAATTATTTGTATTAATAAGAATACTTAAAACCATATAAATATGTATGAATATTTGTATTAGATACTTAGACATATAAATATGTATGAATTATTTGTATTAGAATACTTATAAATATGTAGGAATTATTTGTATTAGATAGGAATACTTAAAACCAATAAAATATGTATGAATTATTTGTATTAGATAAGAATACTTAGACCATATAAATATGTAGGATTATTTGTATTAGATAAGAATACTTAAAACCATATAAATATGTATGAATTATTTGTATTAGATAGGAACTACTTAAAACCCATATAAATATGTATGAATTATTTTGTATTAGATAGGAATACTAACCATATAAATAGTAGGAATTAATTGATTATCTTATATAAAGTGTATGAATTATTTGTATTTAGATAAGAAATACTTAGACCATATAATATGTAGGAATTATTTGTATTAGATAAAGAATACTTAAACCATATAAATATGTATGAATTATTTGTTTAGATTAGATAAGAATACTAGAGTATGAATTATTTGTATTAGATAAGAATACTTAGACCATATAAATATGTAGGAATTATTTGTATTAGATAAGAATACTTAAAACCATATAATATGTATGAATTATTTATTATAAGATAAGATATTAGACCATATAAATATGTATGAATATTTGTATTAGATAGGATACCTTAAACCATATAATAGTAGGAAATTTTGTATTAGATAGGAATACTTAAAAACCATATAAATAATGTATGATTATTTGTATTAGATTTAAGAAGTACTTAGAACATATAAATATGTAGGAATTATTTGTATTTAGATAGAAATACTTAAAACCATATAAATATGTATGAATTATTTGTATTAGATAGGAATACTTAAAACCATATAAATATATGTATGAATTATTGTATTAGATAAGAATACTTAAAACCATATAAATATGTAGGAATTATTTGTATTAGATAGGAATACTTAAAACCATATAATATGTATGAATTATTTGTATATAGATAGGAATACTTAGACCATATAAATATGTAGGAATTATTTGTATTAGATAAGAATACTTAAAACCATATAAATATGTATGAATTATTTGTATTAGATAGGAATACTTAAAACCATATAAATATGTATGAAATTATTTGTATTAGATAAGAATACTTAGACCATATAAATATGTGGAATAATTTGTATAGATTAAGAATACTAACCATATAAATATGTATTGAATTATTTGTATTAGAAGGAATACTTAAAACCATATAAATATGTATGAATTATTTGTATTAGATAAGAAATATTAGACCATATAATATGTAGGAATATTGTATTAGATAAGAAATACTTAAAACCATATAAAATATGTATGAATTATTTTATTAGATAGGAATACTTAAAAAACCATATAATATGATAATTATTGTATAGATAGGAATATTAAAAACCATATAAATATGTATGAATTATTTGTATTAGATAGGAATACTTAAAACCATATAAATATGTAGAATTATTTGTATTAGATAAGAATACTTATGACCATATAATATGTAGGAATTATTGTATTAGATAAGAATACTTAAAACCATATAAATATGTATGAATTTTATTTTATTTAGATAGGAATACTTTAAAAACCATATAAATATGTATGAATTCTGTATTAGATAAATACTTAACCAATATAATATGTAGGAATTATTTGTATTAGATAAGAATACTTAAAACCATATATAATGTATGAATTATTTGTATTAGTAAGAAATACTAGACCATTATAAATATGTATGAATTTTTGTATTAGATAGAATACTTTAACCCATATAAATATGTATGAATTATTTGTATTAGATAGGAAATATTAAAACCATATAAATATGTATGATTATGTTTAGATAAGAATACTATGACCATTAAATATGTAGGAATTATTTGTATTAGATAAGAGATACTAAAACCATATAAATATGTATGAATAATTTGTATTAGATAGAATACTTAAAACCATATAAATATGTATGAATTATTTGTATTAGATAGGAATACTAAAACCATATAAATATGTAGGAATTATTTGTATTAGATAGGAATACTTAAACATATAAATATGTATGAATTATTTGTTTAGATAAATACTAGACCATATAAAATGTAGGAATATTTGTATTAGATAAGGAAACCATATAAATATGTATGAATTATTTGTATTAGATAAGAATACTTAAAACCATATAAATATGTATGAATTATTTGTATTAGATAAGAATACTTAGACGCATTAAATATGTAGGAATTATTTGTATTAGATAAGAATACTTAAAACCAAATAATATGTATGAATTATTTGTATTAGATAAGAATACTTAGACCATATAAATATGTAATGAATATTGTATTAGTAGGAATACTTAAAACCATATAAAATGTAGGAATATTTGTAAATAGGAATACTTAAAACCATATAAATATGTATGAATTTATTTGTATTAGATAAGAATACTTAGACCATATAAATATTGTAGGAAATTATTTGTATTAGATAAGAATACTTAAACCATATAAATATGTATGAATTATTTGTATTTAGATAGGAATACTTAAAACCAATATAAATTGTATGAATTATTGTATTAGATAGATACATAGTGGAATATTTGTACATTAGATAGGAATACTAAACCATATAATATGTATGAATTATTTGTATTAGATAAGATACTTAGACCCATATAAATATGTAGGATTATTTGTTATTAGATAGAATACTTAAAACCATATAAATTGTATGAATTATGTATTAGATAGAATACTTAAAACCATATAAATATGTATGAATTATTTGTATTAGATAAGAATACTTAGAACCATATAAAATATGTAGGAATTATTTGATTAGATAAGAACTTAGAAACATTATAAATATGTATGAATTATTTGTATTAGATTAGAGGGAACTTACTTAAAACCAAATATAAATATGTAAGAATTATTTGTATTAATAGGAATACTTAAAAACCATATAAATATGTATGAATTAATGTTTAGATAAGAATACTTAGACCATAATAAATATGTAGGAATTATTTGTATTGATATAAGAATACTTAAAACCATATAAATATGTATGAATATTTTGTATTAGATAGGAATACTTTAAAACCATATAAATATGTATGAATTATTTGTTTTAGATAGAATACTTAAACCATATTAAATATGTAGGGATATTTGTATTAAGATAGGAATACTTAAAAACGATATAAATATGTTGAATTATTTGTATTAGATAAGAATACTTAGACCATATTAAATATGTTAGGAATTATTTGTATTTAGATAAGAATACTTAAAACCATATAAATATGTATGAATTATTTGTATTAGATAGGAATATTAAAACATATAAATATGTATGAATTATTTGTATTAGATAAGAAAACTTAGACCATATAAATGTAGGAATTATTTGTATTAGATAAGAATACTTAAAACCATATAAATATGTATGAATTATTGTATTAGAATAGGAATACTTAAAACCATATAAATATGTAGAATTAATGTGTATAATAATGAATACTTAGCGCATATAAATTGTGGAATTATTTTGTATTAAAGATAATGAATACTTAAAACCATATAAATATTTAATGAATTATTTGTATTAGATAGGAATACTTAAAACATATAAATATGTATGAATTATTTGTATTAGATAGGAATACTTAAAACCATATAAAATATGTAGGAATTATTTGTATTAGATAGGAATACTTAAAACCATATAAATATGTATGAAATTTGTATAGATAAGAATACTTAGACCATATAAATATGGTAGAATTATTTGTATTAGATAAGAATACTTAAACCATATAAATATGTATGAATTATTTGTATTAGATAGGAATACGTAAAACCATATAAAATATGTAGAATTATTGTGTATATGATAAGACATACTTAGACATATAAATATGTAGGAATATTTGTATGAGATAAGAATACTTAAAACCATATAAATATGTATGAATTATTTGTATTAGAAATAAGAATACTTAGACATATAAATTATGTATGAATTTTTGTATTAGATAGGAATACTTTAAAAACCATATAAATATGTATGAATTATTTGTATTAGATATGGAATACTTAAAACATATAAATATGTATGGAATTATTTGTATTCTAGATAAGAATACTTAGCCATATAAATATGTAGGAATATTTGTATTATGATAAGAATACTTAAACCATATAAATATGTATGAATTATTTGGTATGTACGATAGTGAATACTTAAAACCATATAAAATATGTATGAATTTTTTGTATTAGATAGGAAATACTTAAAACCATATAATTGTAGGAATCTATGTTGTAATTAGATAGGATACTTAAAACCATAATAATATGTATGAATTATTTGTAATTAGATAAGAATACTTAGACCATTAAATATGTAGGAATTATTGTATTAGATAGAATACTTAAAACCATATAAATATGTTGAATTTGATTTTGTTTAGATAGGATACTTAAACCATATAAAATATGTATGAATTATTTGTAATTAGATAAGAATACTTAACGCAATATAAATATGTAGGGAATTTTTGTATTAGAATAAGAATACTTAAAACCATATAAATATATGTATGAATTATTTGGTATTAGATTAGGAAATTAAAAACCATATAATAATGTATGAAATTATTTGTTAGATAAGAATACTTAGACCATATAAATATGTCAGGTAATTTTTTTGTATTAGAATAAGAATCTTAAAACCATTAAATTAGTATGAATTATTGTATTAGATAGGAAATACTTAAACCATATAATATGTATGAATATTTGTATTGATATGGAATACCTTAAAACATATAATATGTAGGAATTATTTGTATTAGATAGGAATATTTAAGAACTCATATAAATGTGTAAGGAATTATTTGTATTAGATAGAATTATTAACCATATAAATGTGTAGGAATTATTTGTTATTAGATAGGAATAATTTAAAACCATATAAATTGTAGGAATTATTTGTATTAGATAGGAAATTACTTAAAACTATATAAAATATGTATGAATTAATTTGTTATTAGATAAGGATAACCTTAGACCAATATAAATATGTAGGAAATTATTTGTATTAGATAAGAATACTTAAGACCATATAAAATATGTAAGGAATTATTTGT
Organism: Doryteuthis pealeii; assembly: GCA_023376005.1. Taxonomy (NCBI): domain Eukaryota; kingdom Metazoa; phylum Mollusca; class Cephalopoda; order Myopsida; family Loliginidae; genus Doryteuthis; species Doryteuthis pealeii. Next base: position 4,767,844 of record CM042167.1, read on the forward strand.
ATTAGATAGAATACTTAAAACCATATAAAAATGTAGGAATTATTTGTATAAGAATAGGAATACTTTAAAAACCATAATAAATCATGTTATGAATATTTGTATTAGATAGGAATACTTTAGACCATATAAATAGTTAGGAATTGAGTTGTAATTTAATTTTTTTGATGTAGATCAAATATTATACTTAAACTAGCAAAAATGTACCGGTCCATGACGCGGACTATATATAAGATTGGACCATAATAGGTGAATAGATTCTGAGATGAACGACATAGACTGCGATTTTGTTCACAGTAATAATTAAATTAACTGCTGGGTATAACTAATATAGAAAGCGGCAGCTGCAAATCGGTTTTGATTTTAATTTAATTCAATTATAGTCCCTTAATCAGTAAAAATCAATAACCAAAATTTGGTGTGTCTTAGTTAGAAGAATATCAAGGTGTATGCAAGATTTTTCTAACTGAGTGACGTTCCCCATTTTCGGAGTTATATGTCACATGTACATACATAACTTTTTATATATATATAGATAGAAACTAATTGATAACTAAATAAGAATGTCAGATAAATATGATTGAACAAGAGGGGGTATATATCGAAAATAGACACTTTGAAACTACTGTCTTCCATCATTTTCAATCACTCCTGTTTTTTCAATCGCTAATTCCTAAATTTAACTATTTAGTTAAATTGGGAAGTAAAGAATGAAATTACAGATATTTCTTCTTGTTAAATTGATTTTCTTTTAAGATTCGAGGTCCCCAAGATTTTGCTCATAATCAATAAGATAAAACCAAACAATTAGAAATCATAATACCTAAACATTATTTTTAAAAATCAAATTTTAATATCAATAATGCAAATTAGACTTCTGTTCAGCACTGGTAAAACTGCTATTTTGTTTATATATAAATACAATGCATTTTATTAACAATGTAGATCTGACCAACGGCCGGGGTTCAGTGGCTTTGGCTCTGGATCTTTAAAAATTAATAGCGTTGACCGCAGGGGGCTTATCCCAGGCAATAACCTGCCCCCTCAATTTAAAGAGGCAGGGTGAGTTTATTGCTCAGTGTTTGAGGCACCCCATTGAGGGGGAATGCCGAAAGAGATCTAACACAATTTTTCACAGCCACCCATGAAGCTCGGCTGTGGGTGGGCCCACATAAAAAATGCCTTGGTGTCCATGCTCACTGCATACTTTATTATATATACAGCAAATATATGCACTTCTGGGTGAAGTATTTAAGTTTAATGTAATGAAAGTATTACATTAAATTAGAAAGGTTAATGAAACTAAATAAGAATGCAGATAAAAATATTTTAAACAGAGGCATGTATAATTAAAAAAAATAGAAAACTGAAAATTACTCTTCCATGCACTCACGTCTTTCAATAGCTAAATTTTTCTAATTAACTATTTAGTTTAAATAGGAAGTAAAGAATTAAAATTACAGTTATTTCTTCTTGTTAAGATTTATCACCGAGATTTTTGCTCATATTCATAAGATAAAAACCAAACAATTAGAAATGCAATAAACTGTAGCATATATTTATTAAAATCAATTTTTTAATATCAACATGCCAAATAGCTTTCCATTCACGATGGTAAAACTCAACTATTATTGTTGTAAATATTAATTGATGCATGTTATTGAATATAAGATCTGGTCAACAGTATTAAATTGTAAATCAATTTTTTTGTATTATTGAATTATGTAAATATTTTATTGAGGTTTGAATAAAAAAAAATCATGGAGAATTGACATTAAAACTAGGAAATTGTGAAGTTGAGTAGTATATAGTTTGATTACAGACAGAAAACCACAGAAGCTCCATTATAT
>CM042167.1:4769790-4774790 GCA_023376005.1 Doryteuthis pealeii
AAAGAGAGATCAAGCTAGAAGAATTCTCACCTTTTATCTTATCAGTGAGAATCAGATTTTCCATAGATCAGTATCTGTCGATAGTAGTCCCTGCCTTTCCCAATGTGTATATTGAATTACTATAAAGAGCAGTCCCTACTTTTCCTTGTATATTGACCTCACTTTCCTGTGGATGAATATTACTACTGAGTAAGTGAAACTGGTCTACTATTCCAAAGTCTTGCAATCCAGAGTGGAGATGTCTCCATCTTGTTTAAAACACTTGGAAACTCCAACCATATGCTCCTAGGCTTCCAGAAATCAGATAAGTTGAGTTTAGTGTTTAATAAACTTTAAAATAATATCTAATTTGGTGCAGCCATACATTAGCACTGATACAGCTACAGCCAGGAAGAATTCTCCTTATCAGTATGATGAAACAGATTTCAATATGATCAATAATATTACTAACTAGGTACGTGAAATGGTCGGAATTCTAGATCTTTAAATGACCCTTTAAAAAACTCTAATCTGGTGGCAGCCATACATTAGTACTGTACAGCTGCAGCTAGAAAAATGTTCCTTTATCAGATTTTTCATAATGATCCAATAACTGTCCATAGTATATTAACCTTACTTTTCTTGAATGAGAAATAGTATCTTAGGCACGTTGAATGGTCTTACTAATTTCCAGATCTTGCCAATCCGGTGTAGAGATATCTCCATCTTGTTTAAAACCTTGCTCCAACCATATGCCTCCCAGGCTTCTCAAATCAATAAGTCTGGAGTTCCTATCTTAAAATGAACTTTAAAAATAATATCTAATTTGGTACAGGCCATATCATTAGCACTAATAAACGGCTACAGCTAAGAAGAATTCTCCTTTTATCTATCAGTGAGACAGATTTCATATGATCAAGTAATCTGTTGATAAGTAGTCCTGCCTTTCCAATGTGTATATTGACATTACTATAGCCAAATCCCCCCCTTCTTTTCTTGTATATTGACCTGCTTCTGTGGATGAGAATATTACTATCTGGGTAAGTGAACTGGTCTAATAAATTCCAAAGTTTGCAATCCAGAGTGGAGATGTCTCCATCTTGTTTAAAACACTTGAACTCCAACCATTGCCTCCTAGGCTTCCAGAAAATCAATAGTGTTGAGTCTAGTGTTTGAATAAACTTTTATAATATCTAATTTGGTGGCAGCCATACATTAGCACTGATACAATACAGCCAGGAAAATTCTTCCTTTATCAGTATGATCAGATTTCCATATGATAAATAATATTACTAACTAGGTACGTGAAAATGGTCTGGAATTCTTAGATCTTTAAATGAAACCTTTTAAAAAACTCTAATCTGGTGCAGCCATACATTAGTACTGAAACAGCTACAGCTAGAAAAATGTTCCCTTTATCAGATTTCATATGATCAATAATCTGTCCATAGTATATTAACATTACTTTCTTGAATGAGATATTAGTAATCTAGGTACATTAAATGGTCTAACTACTTCAGTTTTGCCATCCGGTGTGGAGATGTAATCCTCTTGTTTAAAACACTTGAAACTCCAACCATATGCCTCCTGGCTCCCCCCAAATCAATAAGTCTGGAGTTCTAGTCCTTAAATGAACTTTAAAATAATATCTAATTTGGTGCAGCCATACATTAGCACTAATATGGCTACAGCTAAGAAGAATTCTCCCTTTTATCTTATCAGTGAGATCAGATTTCCATATGATCAGTAATCTGTCGATAGTAGTCCCTGCCTTTCCAATGTGTATATTGACATTACTATAGCAGTCCCTACTTTTCTTGTATATTGACCTCACTTTCTGTGGATGAGATATTACTACCTGAGTAAGTGAACTGGTCTACTAATTCTAAAGTCTTGCAATCCAGAGTGGAGATGTTTCCATCTTGTTTAAAATATATGAACTCTAACCATATGCCTCCCAGGCTTCCCAAAATCAATAAGTCTGGAGTTCTAGTATTCATATAATCTGGTGCAGCCATACATTAGCACTGATACAGCTACAGCTAGAAAGAATTCTCCCTTTACCAGTGAGATCAGATTTCCATATGATCAATAACCTGTCCATAGTATATTAACATTACTTTCTTGAATGAGATACTAGTATCTAGGTATATTAAATGGTCTACTAACTTCAGTTTTGCCATCCGGTGTAGAGATGTCTCCATCTTGTTTGAAACACTTGAACTCTGACCATATACCCCCAGAGTTTCCCCAAATCAATAAGTCTGGGGTTCTAGTGTTTGAATAAACTTTAATATAATATCTAATTTGGTGCAGCCATACATTAGCACTGATATGGCTACAGCCAGGAAGAATTCTTCCTTTATCAGTATGATCAGATTTCCATATGATCAATAATATTACTAACTAGGTACGTTGAAATTGTCTGGAATTCTAGATCTTTTAAATGACCTTTTAAAAAAACTCTAATCTGGTGCAGCCATACATTAGTACTGTAACAGCTGCAGCTAGGAAAAATGTTCCCTTTATCAGATTTTCATATGAATCAAATCTGTCCATAGTATATTACTTACTTCTTGAATGAGATATTAGTATCTAGGCACGTTAAATGGTCTACTAACTTCAGTTTTTGCCATCCGGTGTGGAGATGTCTCCATCTTGTTTAAAACAACTTGAACTCAACCATATGCTTCCCGAGTTTCCCCAAATCAATAACTCTGGAGTTCTAATCTTTGAATGACCTTTAAAAAAATCTAATTCTATTAGTTGTAAAGACCTCTTACCGTATTGAAAATGCTTAAATCCCATTGGTCATTTATGAAGAAAATATTAACTATTGAAGAAGTCCGGCAATACATCCTCTGATGATAATTAGATGGCTTCTATCAAAGCATAATTTTATCTTTGTCTAAATATAAAATCTAAATATAAAAAATAAGAAAAATATAAAAAATGCCCCAAACAATGGAAAGAAAATTAAGATTATAAAGACTGAAATTACTTCCGGGGAATGTTTTTGACAACTTCTTTTAAAGAATTGACCGTGAGAATAATCGGATGCAATATTTCTATCCCTCTTCTTTATTTTTCTTTTTTAGATAATGGTTATATTTTGGATATTCATATCATCTGAATATGAGATGTGTTCAAAAAGTATCAAGATTAAAGCTGTATCTAATTTGGTTGGTTGGTTGGTTGGATTTCACAGCATTTCAACTCTTGTTGGGTTATTTTATCCCAAAGACATTTTGTCTATTCATTCTTGATGGGCACTTGATTTAATTTTTTTTAACTCAATTTTTTTAAACACATTCAGAACTCGTTATTTTCTATCTAACCTATAGATAGGACTCTAACAGGTACTACCACTTAAGTTCAGGGTGGACCTGGGAGCAATGGTAATGAAGAGATACGTGGAGTATCCCTTCCCCAAAGCTCCAGAACTGGAACCTCACCATCAGAAAGAGTTAGTCACACCCCGGACAACCTCAGCCACCACCTTCTAACACATACATGATAAAAAGGGTTGGGGCTTGCCACAAAAGCAATAGGATTGGGACAATTATATATATTTACCAACCCCTGTGCACAAGTAGGATGTGACACAAGGTCAATTTCTTAAGCAGAGTTAAACAGGTTTGAATTCAGAGTTTTCCTTCTCCTAGACTGGTTACCAAGCCACGGTTAAAGAGCCCAATCCGCCCTACTATTTACCAATAGCTGGAGGGAGAGCAGGTGGATTCATACCTTTCTCAAGGGTATTAGCACTATATAAAGTCGAGGATTTAAACTCACTTCGACAAATCCTTTTCCTATGACTCTAACCATTACACCATTTAAATGAACAATGAATAAAATGTTAATTTTCTTCAAAGTATTGTTTGTTTGTTTATTGATTTTAACGGCATATGAACCCGTCTGGGGTTATACCATGCCTAACAGTTAGTAATACATATCGTGTATTTATATTTATACTTTTTAGTAATTGGTTTTAACAATGTGTTGGCATTATTGGGGATTATGTTGTATGGTATTGATTAGTTTCATGTCTATATTCTATGGTATAATTTTATTTCCCTCAAAAAAGAGAGAATATCCTCCATGTTGACATTTTCAAAAAGATCTTTCATATTGTTTTGTTTTAAAATAACGGTTACTGTTGTGAGCAAAAAACCTGCATTCCATGAATAAGTGTTTAACTGTCAAAGGTGTTTGACATGTTTCACATTATGGTTGTTGTTCTTGTCTGAGTATATAGGAGTGCGTTATTCTTGTATGATAATTGGGACACGATGACTTGTTCCTTTCTAGACTTCCTTAAAGTTGGTCTCCAGCCTCCCAAAGTGGGTTTGATTAGGAAGAGTTTATTGTGGATGTTGTTATTCCAGTGTTGTTGCCATTTTGTATGAAAGAATCTATTAATCAAATATGAGGTATGCTAAAAACGTAATGAGACTGAAGCTGTATTTACCAAAACAAAAATGAACAATGAATGAAGCATTAATTTTCTTCGAAATAGTCCCTTTAATATTCAAAACAATTATTCTAGCAATTTTTCCATTATCATTCCAGTGAGTTTTCCATTGGTCAAAGGAGTTTTGCTGTTCAAAAAGTATTGAGACTGGCTTTATTATTATTTTTGCTCTATGTGAGGTTTTCACACCAGCTCTAACAGGTGGTTTTCCATTGAAAGCTGAGTAACAGCAAATCTCATATTTCCAGGACTCTTCTGAGTATCCTAATCAATTTTAACAGTGCTATGGTCTTGATTCTGCCTCTGATTCCCCCAGTCTCTTTTCCAGGCCTTTGTGAACCGTTCCAAGTGCACCAGCTACTGTTGGTATTACCATCACCATTATTATTATTATGGAAATCTGATCTCTCTGAATTGGAACTTACAACTAGATACAGCTTAATGTCATAACCAGGACACTAAGACATTGTCTTCTAGCAGATATATGATAAAAAGGGTTGGGGTTTGCCATAAAGGCAATAGGGTCTGGACAATCATATAGGTAATA
>CM042167.1:4779790-4792290 GCA_023376005.1 Doryteuthis pealeii
TAAATCTTTCTTTTAAATTTTCTGCTAGTTTTGGTTTGAATTAAAAATTTTTAAAAAAGAATACCTCAGGATAATAATAATACTCCTAGAAACCAAGCTCAACAGCAAAAATCTGATAAAAGGAATTAATACCTGGCCTGTCCCCATTATAAGATACTCAGGACCATTCTTAAACATAAAACAATAAATGCAAGTTCAAATTGATACAAGCTGTGATTAAATGCTATTGCCTGGGTGGATACAGTGCACCCAATCATTAACAAATGACCCTAGGGTAAGGTTCAATGCCTAAATCATCATTTAGACGCGTCTACTAAACTCTGTGTACTGCGGATGCACCAGAAACCGTATTTAAACAAAGTGCCAATCAATAAAGAATAGAAATTGCTCAACTATTGAGTCGAAACAACAAAATGGCTTTGGTGTGAATTTTGATAAATTTTTCTTTTAAATTTTCTGCTAGATTTGGTTTGAATTACTGAGGATTTTAAAAAGTTTTGATATGAAATATATTAAAACACTGATATGAGATTTTCTCCTTTATTGAAGTCAGTCAGTCAGTCAACAATTGGTTTGAACAATGTGACTGGTCAAGACAACTGGTACTTATGGGAATTCAGAACAGTCCACTCATGCATTTGGGGGATTCCATTCCCTGAGTCCTGATTGGCTGCTTGGATTGTATGATCCTCTGAGGCTCCATAAATCCTGCCACTTTGCAGAGGTCTTTACAGTATACCAGAATCGTATTGGGTTATGACTGCTAGCGGTCTTGTCTTGCCAATTCGATGGTAATTGGACTTGGTATGATTATTCTACATTTAAATAAAATTGTCCTAGAAAAGTTTTTAAGTATGACCAATATCTCCTTTAGACTTAGTCAAATCTGTACTAAGTCACTGAGTATCACCGTATATCTTTTTTGTCATTCCTCGAGTCTTCCGATTCCACCACTGTATTCTTTTGTGTTACTCAAAAATATAATAGCATTAGAGTGAATGAATTATTTGTCTCCTTTCAAGATTATGTCTCCATTTTTTTCCAAGTTGTAGCCATAACAGTACTAGTATATATATTTACCAACCCCTCCGCACAAGCAGGATGTGAAACAAGGTCAATTTCTTAAGCGGAGTTCAACAGGTTTTAATTCAGAGTTTTCCTTCTCCTAGACCGGTTACTTAACCAAGGTTAAAGAGCCCAGTCTGCCCTGCTATTTATCCATAGCTGGAGGGAGAGTAGAATTCATACCTTTCCCAAGGGTATTAGCGCTAAGTGAAATGCAATTACCACATTCAGGATTTGAACTCGGGGCGACAAGTCCATTTCCCATGATTTTAACCATTACTAAACATGCTTCCTAATGACAGTACTAGTATGTGGTTACATTAACAAAACCATTGGAGAAAAAGCTGGATAGGAACTACACAACGATGTTTCAAGCAGTTTCAAAAAAATCCTGGAAGCAGCATTCTATAAAACAGCAGCTGTGTGACCACTTACCCCCCATCACACAAACCACCCAAAAGTGGTTAAAAAAAATGGCCTGAATTACGGAGCAGACATGTTGAAAAAATGTCTCTTTAATAAAAGCCAATTGTGGACAACTGTCTTTTATCTTAATTGCTACCAAAGAATGATGTTTCAAACTCCTAAATTGAACCCACCCTGTTGGGGTAAACACCCCCCCCCAATGGGGCCACCTGTTGACCATGGGTGGTGACCTGTGATGCATAAGGATAAAATCCTGGTGGCTGAGCAGTCCATTACTTGCAACACTCCACTTTACCTCTTACTTAGATAAGACAACGATACTTCAAGCAGTTTTGAAGCAGCATTCTACAATTTTTTTGTTGTTGTTTTTAATTAAAATTACTGAATTGTTTCAATCAAACTGATTCAACCGAAATAAACTGAAATTCTTTAAAATACATATCTATTGTAGTGTCTAGAACAACTATTTATATAAACTAGTATAAAATAAGATAAACTAGTAATAAAAATTAATAATGGCAATGCTTCATCTAAGAAATTTACACAACTTAAGACTATTGTGTCTTGAGTGTAAATAAGCAACAGAAATAAAGTAGAAGATAAACTAGTAATAAAAATTAATAATGGCAATGCTTCATCTAAGAAGCTTAGACAACTTAAGACTACTGTGTCTTAAGTGTAAATAAGCAACAGAAATAAAGTGAAAGATAAACTAGTAAAAACGAAACAATAACCAATAATGAGAGTACTTTGTCTAAGAAATTCAGATATCTTATAACATGTAAATCTACTCCTCCTATTACAGTGTAAACAAACAATACGCCTTGGAGCAGACTGTGTTAAGAAGAGTATGGCTTTATAACTGAAACAAAGATATTCCATGGCTGGTTTCTGTAATCCACAACGGCTACTTTTTTTTCCGATTTAGGCCGCTTAACTCTTAACATCCTGTTGAGAATTTTCCAAGTCCAGAGCCTCATTTCTATAAGGATTTAATTTTTTTTTAAAGGCTAAAAATGGCCTTTTCATTCAAAGCTACCAGAGATATTTCCCTTAAATCAAAGACTTCTAAATATATTTAATATTACATTTAGACAAAGGCTATTGTTTGGGGCAGATTAGGAAATGTGACTTCTGGCCGGGTGGAATGCGTCGGTATAGGATGTTAAAGAGTTAATAAACAAAGACGAGAAAAAGCTCAAATTTGGGACTTACCTGTTGTTCACTGTCCTTAGTTTTCTCATCAGCAGCAACAGCTTTTAATTCCAGCTCCCTCATCTAATACAAATGAAAAAAAATTATTAAAACTAGAAAATATGTAGGAATTATTTGTATTAGATAGGAATACTTAAAACCATATAAATATGTATGAATTATTTGTATTAGATAGGAATACTTAAAACCATATAAATATGTAGGAATTATTTGTATTAGATAGGAATACTTAAAACCATATAAATATGTATGAATTATTTGTATTAGATAGGAATACTTAAAACCATATAAATATGTATGAATTATTTGTATTAGATAGGAATACTTAAAACCATATAAATATGTAGGAATTATTTGTATTAGATAGGAATACTTAAAACCATATAAATATGTATGAATTATTTGTATTAGATAGGAATACTTAAAACCATATAAATATGTATGAATTATTTGTATTAGATAAGAATACTTAAAACCATATAAATATGTATGAATTATTTGTATTAGATAAGAATACTTAAAACCATATAAATATGTATGAATTATTTGTATTAGATAAGAATACTTAAAACCATATAAATATATATGAATTATTTGTATTAGATAGGAATACTTAAAACCATATAAATATATATGAATTATTTGTATTAGATAGGAATACTTAAAACCATATAAATATATATGAATTATTTGTATTAGATAGGAATACTTAAAACCATATAAATATGTATGAATTATTTGTATTAGATAGGAATACTTAAAACCATATAAATATGTATGAATTATTTGTATTAGATAGGAATACTTAAAACCATATAAATATGTATGAATTATTTGTATTAGATAAGAATACTTAAAACCATATAAATATGTATGAATTATTTGTATTAGATAAGAATACTTAAACCATATAAATGTTATTTGTATTAGATAGGAATACTTAAAACCATATAAATATATATGAATTATTTGTATTAGATAGGAATACTTAAACCATATAAATATATATGAATTATTTGTATTAGATAGGAATACTTAAAACCATATAAATATGTATGAATTATTTGTATTAGATAGGAATACTTAAAACCATATAAATATGTATGAATTATTTGTATTAGATAGGAATACTTAAAACCATATAAATATGTAGGAATTATTTGTATTAGATAGGAATACTTAAAACCATATAAATATGTATGAATTATTTTGTATTAGATAGGAATACTTAAAACCATATAAAATATGTAGGAATTATTTGTATTAGATAGGAATACTTAAAACCATATAAATATGTATGAATTATTTGTATTAGATAGGAATACTTAAAACCATATAAATATGTATGAATTATTTGTATTAGATAGGAATACTTAAAACCATATAAATATGTAGGAATTATTTGTATTAGATAGAATACTTAAAACCATATAATATGTATGAATTATTTGTATTAGATAGAATACTTAAAACCATATAAATATGTATGAATTATTTGTATTAGATAGGAATACTTAAAACCATATAAATATGTAGGAATTATTTGTATTAGATAGGAATACTTAAAACCATATAAATATGTATGAATTATTTGTATTAGATAGGAATAAACCATATAAATATGTATGAATTATTTGTATTAGATAAGAATACTTAAAACCATATAAATATGTATGAATTATTTGTATTAGATAGAATACTTAAAACCATATAAATATGTATGAATTATTTGTATTAGATAGAATACTTAAAACCATATAAATATATATGAATTATTTGTATTAGATAGGAATACTTAAAACTATAAATATAAATATATATGAATTATTTGTATTAGATAGGAATACTTAAAACCATATAAATATGTATGAATTATTTGTATTAGATAGGAATACTTAAAACCATATAAATATATAAATATGTATGAATTATTTGTATTAGATAAGAATACTTAAAACCATATAAATATGTATGAATTATTTGTATTAGATAAGAATACTTAAAACCATATAATATATATATAAATTATTTGTATTAGATAGGAATACTTAAAACCATATAAATATGTATGGAATTATTTGTATTAGATAGGAATACTTAAAACCATATAAATATGTATGAATTATTTGTATTAGATAGGAATACTTAAAACCATATAAATATGTAGGAATTATTTGTATTAGATAGGAATACTTAAACCATATAAATATGTAGGAATTATTTGTATTAGATAGGAATTATTTGTATTAGATAGGAATACTTAAAACCATATAAATATGTAGGAATTATTTGTATTTAAGTTTTGATGTAATCAAATATTATATTAAACTAGCAAATGTACCCGGTCCATGACCGGACTATATATAAAGATTGGACCATAAATAGGTGAAAGATTCTGAGATGAACGACATAGACTGCGATTTTGTTCACTAAAATTAAATTAAACTGCTGGTATAACTATAATAGAAAGCAGGCAGTGCAAATCGGTTGATTTTAATTTAATTAATTATATCCCTTAATCAGTAAAAATCAATAACCAAATTTGGTGTGTTTCTTAGTTAGAAGAATATCAAGGTGTATGCAAGATTTCTAATCTGAGTGACGCCCCATTTCGGAGTTATATGTCAACATGTACATACCAAACTTCCTTTTATATATATATAGATTAGAAACTAATGAAACTAAATAAGAATGCAGATAAAATGATTTGAAACAGAGGGAGTATAATCGAAAAATAGAACAACTTTGAAACTAACTCTTCCATCATTTTCAATCACTCCTGTTTTTCATCGCTAATTTTTCCTAATTTAACTATTTAGTTAAATTGGGAAGTAAAGAATGAAATTACAGATATTTCTTCTTGTTAATGGATTTCTTTTAAGATTCATCCCCAAGATTTTTGCTCATATTCATTAAGATAAAACCAAACAATTAGAAATCAATAATACCAAACATATATTTATTAAAATCAAATTTTTAATATCAATATGCAAATTAGACTTCCTGTTCACACTGTAAACTGCTATTTTGTTTTATATATAAATACAATTGCATTTTATTACAATGTAGATCTGACCAACACCGGGGTTCAGTGGCTTTGGCTCTGGATCTTTACAAATTAATAGCGTTGATCCCAGGGGGCTATCCCCCCAGGCAATACCTGCCCCCTCAATTTAAAGGGCAGGGTTGGGTTTATTGTTCAGTGTTTGAGGCACCCCATTGAGGGGGAATGCCGAAGAGATCAACACAATTTTTCACCAGCCACCCATGAGCTTCGGCTTGTGTGGGCCCACATAAAAATGTCCTTGTGTCATGCTCACTGCAAACTTTATTATATATACAAGCAAATATATGCACTCTCTGGGTGTAAGTATTTAAGTTTTAATGTAATGAAATATTACATTAAATTAGAAAGGTTAATGAAACTAAATAAGAATGCAGATAAAAATATTTTAAACAGAGGCAGGTATAATTAAAAAAATAGAACAACTGAAAATTACTCTTCCATCACTCACGTCTTTCATAGCTAAATTTTTTTCTAAATTAACTATTTAGTTTAAATAGGAAGTAAAGAATAAAATTACAGTTATTTCTTCTTGTTAAGATTTATCACCGAGATTTTTGCTCATATTCATTAAGATAAAACCAAAGAATTAGAAATCAATAATACTTAGCATATATTTATTAAAATCAATTTTTTAATATCAACATGCAAATTAGCTTTCCCGTTTCACACTGTAAACCACTATTTTGTTGTAATATAAATAGATTGCATGTTATTAGAATATAGATCTGGTCAACAGTATTAATAATGTAAATCAATTTTATTTGTAATTATTGATTATGTAAAATAATTTTATTGAGGTTTGAATAAAAATAAAATCATGGAGAATGTGACATTAAAAACTAAGGGAATTGTGAGTTGAGTAGTAATATAGTTTTGATTACAGACAGAAAACCACAGAAGCTCCATTATATTAAGATTTACCAATCCCTTTAAACACCACTAAGTCAATTTCTTAAGTGAGGTTTAAAAGATTTGAATTTAGAGTTTTCCTTCTCCTGAACTGGTTACCATACCAAGATTAAAGAATCAGGTCTAACTTACTATTTACCCATAGCTGGAGAGAGAATAATTGGATTCATACCCTTCCCAAAAGTATTAGCGCAATGTGGAAAAAAAAAAAAAACAGCCTTGTCTAGGATTTTTACTCGTCTTGGTTTGGTTTGGTTTTGGTTTGTTTTGTTTTGTTTAATGGCATATCAACCTCAGTGGGTCATTTAATGCTGATAAAGTTTTGAAATAAATTAATTCTTAATGGATTCACAATTTTTTATTTTTTGTTGACACAATTTTCTATTTAACCCATAGATGGGACCCTAACAGGTACTACCACTCCGGAGGGCACACTGTCCGAAACATTGTACACATAACAATGAAGATGAGGACAATAGTCCGAATAATGCAGATAATACTAATCATCAAGCCTCATCTCAAACATTCAGAGAAATAGTATAACAAAACAGTTAAATATCTATATATTGATACGCTTGTTCCTAAATCTCTCGTCCGTTATCATCCTGCAACACCCTTCTGGTTAAAAATGAAGCCGTCCAAATTGTTATGTTCATCAGTAAGATAGTGATCTTGAACAGCCTACAAGAGTTATTCGACAAGGCATTGTATGGCCACTCTTGAGAGTTTAGAAGGCCTCATGCAGCCTTAGGGACACAGGTTCACCATCACTTATCTAGACTCTTAATACATAGGCTTGTGGCTCTTTAACCTTGGTATGGCAACCATTCTAGGACAAGAACAACTGAATTCAAACCAAAAGGGACTCTCTTCTCATTAGTCGAAACTACTTTGAGAGTCTCTCCTCCTCCAATTGTAGATCACACCCCGCCATTTTTAGCCATGTGACCAAATAGTGTTCTTTTGTTATATAAGTTGCTTACACATCTTTATGCAGTGATGCTGATACTTTTTGATTTAGATTATCCTAGGACGCACATATTTGATTTGAATGTTTTGTTCATTTTTTCATTTTGGTCATTAATGAAATTTATGGTTTATTTTTAATCCAATTACAAACAGCAACTCCAAATTTGGTATCGTTTGAAAAAATACTGACCTTTCAACGTGTGTCTTAATTTTGGGAACCACCAAAACTCTGATGGTTCCAAATTCGGTGTGCAATAATTTTGAATTTCAGGATTTTTACCATTTCTTAACTGGAATATGGTTCTGAATTATCAAGAGATAATTTTTTTTTTTTCATTTTGACAATATTCTGCTGCTAACAGGTGGATTTAGACCTTGGGAGGCCTGGGGCATTTCTGGTTAGAGGGACCCTCAAGTTGCTTCAACATAGAATTTAAATTAGGTACATGAGAAATCTTTTTAAAAAAACTGAAGTCAAATGAATTTATTAAATGAAAAAATATATAAGTTACGTTCCAAATAAAATGTTTGATTTGATTTTTTTTTCGATTATATTGATTATAATTGCCTTTTTCAGTTTATATTATACGACAAAAAGTGATATAATTCTTTCCAGTTTGTAGCAAATCACAATTATTTTTTCAATAATAAAACTAATTTTGTAATTAATGTTTTATCCCCTTCTAGAGACAGATAAAAATGTGGTTCAAATTTAAAACTACCAGATTGTCCAACTGGACATATGACCTAGTGGATAAAAGCATTGGTCAACCAGGTGGACATCAGCGTAATGACTTGGTTATGCACAAAAACTGTATACGTGGGTTCAGTGGAAGGGAAGACATATTTAGGCGGGGGGGGGGTACTTCTGGTTAGGGAACCTCTCAAGTTGCCTCAACATAGAAATTAAATCATGTACATGAGAAATAAAAAAGTTAAAGTAAAATGAATTTATCAAAAGAAAAATATATGTTAGGTTCCAAAGAAAATGATTGATTTTATTTTTCTCAATTATATTGACTGTAAGAATAACTTTTTACTATATTTTTCAGTTTTTATCATACAACAAAAAGTGATATAATTCTTTCCAGCTTGTAGCACATCACAATTATTTTTTCAATAATAAAACTAATTTTGTAATTAATGTTTTATCCCCTTCTAGAGACAGATAAAAATGTGGTTCAAATTAAAAACTACCAGATATTCCAACTGGACATATGATCTAGAGGATAAAAGCATTGGTCAACCAGGTGGACATCAGCGTAATCGCTTGGTTATGTACAAAACTGTATACTTTGGTTCAGTGGAAGAAAGACATATTTAGGCCTGGGGGGGGGCACTTCTGGTAAGGGAACCTCTTGAGTTGTCTCAACGGAGAAATTAAATCATGTACATGAGAAATAAAAAAGTTAAAGTAAAATGAATTCATTAAAAGAAAAATATATGTTAGGTTCCAAAGAAAATGTTTATATTTATATATATCAATTATATTGACTGTAAGAATAAACTTTACTATATTTTTCAGTTTGGATTATACGACAAAGTGATATGATTCTTTCAGCTTGCAGCAAATCACCATTATTTTTTCAATAATAAAACTAATTTTATAACTATTACAAGTTTAATAAAGAAAGTTTGGATGCCCCTCTGGCAGAGGGGGTTCGAGGCAATTGCCCCCTTTGCCGCTTATAAATCCGGTCCTGCTCTTAAGTCATACATATGCACACAAACAAACATTTCACATACCCATACAACACACACGCACACTATGCACATACACCAACACACATCACATACACATAAACATACAGCATATATTATGCACACACCATTCAATACACATATATGCATTATATACATATACACATTCACACATACAATTCACACATGCACAGTCACACACAAACATCAAGCGGAGTAATCCGTGTAGCAAAGTGACTAACATGCTGGATTGCAACATTGTAGTAAGTAAAGTAAGTAAAGTCGTCGGGGCGGCCTAATGCCAGACAGTGAGGGAGTCTATCCCCTTTTCACTAGCGCTAGACCAAGGAGATTATTTTAGCATCTGAGGTGGAACATAAAGATAAAGATAAGTTCTGAAGAAAATATTTTATTTTATTTTTCTCAATTATATTGACTGTAAAAATAACAATTTCTACATTTTTCAGTTTGTATTATACGACAAGCAGCCAATCAGGACTCAAGGAATGGAATCACCCAAATGCATGAGTGGACTATTCTGGATTCCCAAAAGTACCAGTTGTCTTGACACTGGTTCAGTTGTGCTTAGCTTTTGTGTGTGTGTGTGTGTGTGTGTGTGTGTAAGAGAGAGAGATAGGGAGGAACAGAGAGTTTTCAAATTTCTTACACCAAAGAAAACAGTATTTATAAATAAATAAACACACATACACACATATATATATATATGTGGAGAAAAGTAGACAAATACCACTAACCACCCCCAACTACACCTCCCCCTACTGACGACCTTCCGTTTTCAGCATTTTGAGAATTTCCATCATTGGAGTAAGAACTATATCCAAGTCCTGAAGATGGTCTAATAAGAGACCGAAACGTTGCATCGTCGACAATTAACATCAAGTTTCCATAACATCCCGTGTTTGTCTACTTTTCTCCACATACTGTCGGATTAACCTCCTCACATTTCTACCATATATATATATATATATATATATATATATATACACAATCCTTATAATTTTCAAGTTTTTTATTTCTTCTTTTAAGCTGCCTAACAATTCTTTTGATGTTATAATCTTGAAAAACATTAATGATTTCTCCAAAAGAGCCATTATTGGCAGACCAAGTACTTTCGGTTCTTATCCGAACCATTATCAAGGTAGAGTATATCTGTATATCATTATTAAAACTGTTCAATTTTAACTAAACTATTGTTTTGTTTTTGTCACCAAGGTGACGCTAAGCAACAGGGTTGGTTTATTTTGTAAATATATCTATAATTATAGATAGCCACACACACAATCACAGACACACCCATTTCAACATAATATGATAAAAGTGAGATAATTCTTTCCAGCTTTAAATCGCCATTATTTTTTTCCATAAATAAGGTTTTATATATATATTTACCAACCCCTCCACACGAGCAGGATGTGACACAAGGTCAATTTCTTAAGCGGAGTTTAACAGGTTTGAATTCAGAGTTTCCCTTCTCCTGGACTGGTTACCTATCCATGGTTAAAGAGCCCAGTCTGCCCTACTATTTACCCATAGCTGGAGGGAGAATTGGATTCATACCTTTCTCAAGGATATTAGTGCTAAGTGAAATGCAATTACCATGTCCAGGATTTGAACTCGGGGCGACGAGTCCATTTCCCATGACTTTAACCATTACACCATGCACTTCCTAATGACAGCACTAGTATGTGGTTATAAAACCATAGGAGAAAAAGCTGGATAGGAACTACACAACGATGTTTCAAGCAGTTTCAAAAAAATCCTGGAAGCAGCATTCTATAAAACAGCAGCTGTGTGACCACTTACCCCCCATCACACAAACCACCCAAAAGTGGTTAAAAAAATGGCTATGTGAAATGCAAACAGCTTTGTCTAGGAATTGAACTCGGGTCCATTTCCTACGACTCTAACCATTAGACCACACACCTCCATAAATAGGGATTTATAAGACAAAATTAATGTTCAAATATGTTTCTATCTCCACTATTAATGATACCAGACAGAAGACCTTACTTATCAATCAATCCACATAAGATCTGCTGTCTGACTGCGCCTCAGTAGAAGGGTAAGACCTCCCCAATAGGGCCACCTGTTAGCCATGGGTGACAACCTGTTTGGTTTGTTTTGTTTAATGGTATATCAACTTTAGTGGATAATTTAATGCCGACAAAATTTTGAAATAAATTCATTCTTAATAGGTTAAACTTGCAAATCGTCATCAAAATTAAAACGGAAAATTTTAACGACGATTTACAACACTAAATTTTGAAAATCTGATTCAAAATACTTGACTTTTTTTTTCTTTTTTTTTTGGTAAGTCAGGTTAGTAATTGTTTTATTTTCATTTATTTAACAAATATTGAAATATTTTCTAAACTAAAATATTTATGTGCAGTTTAGAAAATATTTCAAGATTCGTTAAATAAATGAAATAAAACATTTACTAACCTGAATTACCAAAAAAAAATAAAAAATAAGTCTAGTATTTTGAATCGGATTTTTAAAATTTACTTTGATGTGTTGCAGATCATCATAAAAATTTCCCATTTTAATTTTGACAATGATTTGCAAGTTTTGCCTCTTAATGGATACACAATTTTTTTTATAAACACATTTTTCTATTTAACCTATAGATGCGACCCTAACAGGTACTACCACTCTGGGTCAGAGTGGACCAGGGAGAAACGATGATGAAGGGGTGCTCCACATTCCCCAAACATCCAGAACTGGAACCTCACCATCAGATAGAGTTTAACGTCATTCCCAGAACATGAAGACCCTCAGCCAATGCCTTCTAGCACCCATAAGATAAAAAGGGTTGGGGCAATCATATAGGTCCTAGGACCTGACATGACCAGCCACTTGATCAGAGGGGGGCTTCTTCGACTGCCTGTCCAGCCCAAGTAAAGATATAAATCAATGGTTCTCAACCTTTTTTTACTTATTGACCCCCTTTTAATCCTATTTTACTCCCATAGTCATTCGTTGTTTAAAAATCCCATTGTATTTATATAGTTAAATACATTTTACTTGCCTGGGTCCCCAAAAATGTTATATGGACCCCGGTTGAGAACCACTGATCTAAGTAAAATGTTACATGTCATGGACTGCTCATGCTTATAGGGATTGA
>CM042167.1:4799790-4872290 GCA_023376005.1 Doryteuthis pealeii
TATTATTTCACATATATTGAAAATTATTTGTACCAAAAAGATAGTTTGAATTTTGCTCAGAACTGAAGCTACAACATCAGTTAAAATTTTGCAAATCAGAAATCATTAATAACTTAAAATTGGTTAACTTTAATCATTTTGGATTTCTTGGGCTAAAATAAACCAATTTTTAGGAGTAGGGAAGCTCCAGAACTCATTTTACAGACAAAAACAGGTTACAAATTTTTTTTGTGACCCCCTCAAATTTACAGAGCTAAAAATCGACATAACCTGCCAATTTTTGGAATTGGAAGCTCAAATTTTGGGAATTGTCTAATTTTATCATAATTCACATTTGGACAAAATTTCAAAATTTCAAAAAATTTGAAGGGGTTCGGTGACATGGCCTGGATGATTTGACATGGAATTACTCAGGTTTGAATTCAAAGTTTTCCATCACTTAGACTGGTTACCTAGCTAAGGTTAAAGAGCCCAGTCTGCCCTACTATTTACCCATAGGGAAAGTGAGTAGTTGGATGCTTATCTTTCCAAGGGTATTAGTATAATATTTAATATTTATTAAAACAAAACAAAAGAGGGCACATATTCTTCCTCGTCTATATAATAATACTGGTGTCCCCCCCCCAAATTGACCATTATCATCTTGCAACACCCTCTGGTTAATAATGAGACTGTCCAAATCGTCCAAGAGGCAATGCAAAAATGTAAATCATGATTATCTGGTGTCACTTATCCGCCGAATTCTTATTTCATTTGAGTGTTGTCACCTCAGCTAAATAATGGACCATTCCGTTTTTATTATAAAGAAAGAAAGGGAAGTAAAAGGACATGCTACACAGAAAAAATATAATAAAAAAGAAAGAAAGAAAGAAAGAAAAATTGAGTAGAGGGAAAGAGAGAGAGAGGGTGTGAATGTGTGGAAGTGATAACGCTTATCGTTTTCAATCAAACATAATGAACAGATGAAAAGAAGGAAAGAAAGAAAGAAAGAAAGAAAAAATTGAATAGAGAGAGAGAGAGAGAGAGAGAGAGAGAGAGAGAGAAAGGGTGTGAATGTGCGGGAGTGATTACGCTTATTTTTTTCAATCAAACATAATGAACAGATGAAAAGAAGGAAAAAAAGAGTAAGGGAGAGTTAAATCAAGATTATTATACTTTTTACATATTGAACTATTTCGCAATAGCTCTTAAGTAAACATATCAAATGTTGTAATAATTGAATTGAATCATATTGTTGGAATTATTTTGATATAAGATGTGCTCTAATTCCCCACCTGGATTTATAGACTGTCCAAGGTTACGTGATTTACTCCTCCAGCCAATCAATAAACCATACCGTGTGGCTGATATAAATACAAATAACCTCATCCGAGATTTGAACTCTGGTCAATGGATCCATTTTCTACAACTCCATCAAAAAGGGTTAGGGTTTGCCATAAGGGCAATAGGATTGGGACAATCGTATAGTGCTATACGTGACCAGCTGATTGATTAGAGGGGGCCCTCTCCAACTGCCTGTCTAGCCTAAGTAAGGGCTAAAGTGTGGTATTGCATGTCATGGACTGCTCAGCCACCAAGATTCCGTCCTTAAGCATCACGGTTTACTACCCACGGCCAACAGGTGACCTCATTTGGGGGGGGGGCCTTACCCGTCTGCATATCCATGACAATCTCTTGCAAACCTTCTCTATCATTCATTGTCCCCGGGAGGTTTTCTGTGCAGCATCCAGTACCCACGCAGAGCTGGTCAATATAGGTCCTTTCTGGGCAGCCCACATTAGCATGTCCATGTGTTGGCTTCCTCAGGAGAACATCGCTTATGAGTTCGTCCTTGATTCACCTGCAGTGTTCAGCATGTCTTGTCCGTCTTTATCATTTTAATCTTATAATGGTACACTTCTTTTAAATGACATTTTTCTCTATAATTGTGAGAATATATAGTGTTTGTGCGTGTACAAATTCATACAATGCTGTTTGAACAGCAGCATTATTTCCAACAAGGCCTTCATCAGATGATGTCACTGGGTTCAGGCACGGTTTCAGGGCCAAAGCATCATTACCACTAACCCAAAGATTTTGATTTCATCTAATAAATAATCTGCATTCGTTGCCTGATTTTATAGATGAGGAAATATAAGAAAAGCTTTCTGAAAAAAATTTTTTTTTTTCAAGTATCTCAACAATAAATGCCTTTATTTTTTTTTTTTTCAAGATGATATTCTTATCTTCTATGTCTTATTTATTTTTATTACTTATATAATAATACTCTTGTTCCTCAATCTTCCGACCGTTATTATCTTGCAACACCCCCAGGTTAAAAATGAAAAAAAAAATCGTCCAAGAAGATGAAGTGCAAAAATGTAAATCCTAATTATCTTGTGTTGCTTATCTGACGAATTCTTATTTAATATGAGCATGATTACCTCTAAACGAGGGAACATTTCGTTTTTATATTGTTTCTTTTTTGCAGGTGGTTCTATTCAAGCAAATTCTAAAAAAATTAGTGACTGAGCCTATTCTAGTAGTGACCACCCCAAGCAGAGTTTAACAGGTTTGAAGTCAGTTTTCCTTCTCCTAGACTGATTGTCTAACCAAAGTTAAAGAGCCCAGTCTGCCCTACTATTTACCCATGGATGGAGTGAGAATAGTTAGATTCATACCTTTCCCGGTAATTTATGAGGAAGTGCGTTCCGGTCTCCTGCCTCAAAAATTGCTACCCGGTGACTATTAAAATAATGACCCAGCTCAGTTTATTCAAAACTATCCATCTTCCTATCTATCTATCTATCTCAATTTGTTCATATTTATCTATATTACTTTAAATACTAAGATTTTTTTGTTTATTCATGTTTGTTTAATGTCTGGTTTTTAGTTTAAATAAACAAGAATTACGACAAAAAAAGAAGCGACCCCCCCCCAATACATTTACTTGTCGAAAATATCTATCTCCATTTGTTCATATCTATCTATATTATTTTGTTTGTTTATCTATCTATCTATCTCAGTCCATTCCAAACTATATATCCATCTTCATATCTAGACAAGAATTACGACAAATTACGATAAATAAACAAGAATTACGACGAGCTGGAGTTGTTATTTTGATAGTCACCGGGTAGCAATTTTTGAGGCAGGAGACTGGGACGCACTTCCTCATAAATTACCCCTTTCCCAAAGGTATTAACGCTATGTGAACTGTAGCTACGTCCAGGACTTGAACTCGGGTTGACAAGTCCATTTTCTACGACTCTCACCATTATACCACGCACCGCCAACGAGTTCCTAACGGATATTTCTACATATCGCCATAACTGGCTGTTGCTGCTGCTGCTGCTGTGTAGTGTAAAGAAGAGAAAAAAATCCGTCATAAATTGTTCAATCTTTTCTAGTTATCTCTCGAGCCTTTAGGTTCCCATTGCCATTAAAGACAAATATAAATACGTTAGCTTTAATTATGTGTATTTCCTTTAACAGACAACGAAAACGCATCACTCAGAGCCGAGTCCTGTGTCTTTTGGTTTATCTAAAAAAGAAATGGATATTTTTTTAATTTCCCATTGTTTTTTGGGGGTTTTTTTTGTTTTGTTTTGTTTTGTTGCTATTATTGATGTTTCTATCGTATTGTCTCGTTTATTTTTGTTAATAGCATGTTTTGCCTCGTGTATAAAAATGAACGAGTTTTGCTATTGGGAAAAGATAACATCATTGGCAGATATTTTCGGTGCAAGTTATACAACCAAAATAATTTTGTAATCTTCTGTACATTTCGGTCTTCATGAACAAACATATATATACATAAACCAATCAATATATATATATATATATATATATATATACATATATATATATATAAATATTGATAATATAAAAAAGTAAAGTCGTTGGGGCGGCCTAAAGTCGGTATCAGCCAGTCAGCGAGAGAGTCTATCCCCTTTTCAATAGCGCTAGACCAAGGAGATCGTTTTAGCATCTGAGGTGGAGCGCAACACCTACCATCAGCTCCTTACTACTGTGCTACTCATACTCATACTCATTATTATATCTAAATAATAAAATGAAATAAAATAATGATAATATTGTTTGTAATTATGCCAAAAACTCATTTAAAAATAATAATAGATAGAATAATGTACACATGGATAAACTCCTGACTGAAACACATGTAAGTTAAATTGATTAAAATAATCCTATCTTATCCATTCAATACTTTCTTTCCTTTATTTCTCTTTTCAACATACCGTCGGACTCACTTCCATTTTCAATTTACATATGATAACAAGATAAATTCAAAACCCATATAACTTCAAAAATGTTGATATTTTTTAAAGAAATATTCTCAAATTCACTTAATCAAATATAAAAGGGAGAATTAAGTCCAATAATAGATGAGAAAAACTTTCTATCAGGGACCCACTCTCAAAAAGTGTTTTAATACTTTTGAGAGGGGTCCCTTGGAAAGGATTTTTCATTTATCCCTCTCATTTCATTCATTTTTATTTCATCCATTCATTCATTTTACCATAAATTTTTAAATAATTTAGAAGCATATGCAAAAACTTAAATGATATATATATATATATATTAATAATGGAGATTCACTTCCGGTTTTTGTCTGTAACAAAAATTACGTCACTGCTTACGTCACTATACCCAACATCGTCATAACATAGAATAAATACCCTCAAATCTGAACATGCAGCATTAGACAGTCCTCATTGTTTTTTAAAACAAGTTTTAATAAATACATGATTGGTATTATATATCTATATATAGTTTGTTTTATTTTAATACATATTTAAAGTTTACATTTAAAATTGTTTTATTTTTTAATCCTTTAATGAATTTGATGATTTTACTTACTTAAGGTACAAACTCGCTGACATTGAATTTTTTACTCCCACCCCTCAGGCAATATGTTTCAAAAATCTATTTTTTAATAAATACATGACTGGTATTATATATCTATATATAGTTTGTTTTATTTTAATACATATTTAAAATTTACATTTCAAATTCTTTTATTTTTTAATCCTTTAATGAATTTGATGATTTTACTTACTTAAGGTACAAACTCGCTGACATTGAATTTTTTACTCCCACCCAATATGTTTCAAAAATCTATTTTTTAAAATGTTGTACTAGTATATATAATAACAACAGGATAAATACCAAACCCATATATAACTTCAAAAACATTGATATTTTTTAAAGAAATATTCTCAAATTCACTGAATCAAATATAAAAGGAAGAATTAAGCAAATAAAAAAACCTGTCTTGTTTTCGGTAATTAAAAAAAAGTGAAAGGGAAAAGGTTAAATCAAGCTTTATGTTATGTAGTCTTCAAGTTTCTTCAAGCGTTCCTTTAAAGATTCCTTGCTCCGTTTCCTCGTCTGAGTTTAATCAGATGCTCCTCACTTTTATCTTCTCCATGATAACCCTGTCTCTCACCCCTTTTATGAACCCAATACACTTGCTTTTGACACATCTTTGCCGTAAGAGCAAACATTATGCCTTATAACAAGGTGTAAACCCATAATCTTAATTACTCTAATCGTGAACTCTCCTTAAAAATGGGTAATTAGCTGTAAGTTAGGTAAGTATTTTCCAAGGAAAATAAAAATAGTCCTCAAATGTAGGTGATTCCATTTCTCTGCTAACTAAATCTAACTCAGTACATTTATTCATATAAGTTAGGTTAGCAAATATATATATATAGCTAAACCTAATGAGTCAGATATACCTACTAATATTTTCCGTTTTTTTTTTCTTACCGCAAGGGTTTACCAATAAGTTTAGTAAGTTATATATATATATATATATATATATATATATATATATATATATTATAGGTGTTTGTGTGTAAGTATATATATATATATATATGGTTGTGTGTGTGGTTGCCTATATATATATATATACACGTGTGTATGTATGTATGTATATATATATATATATATACATACATGTGTGTATGTATGTATATGTATATGTATATATATATATATATATATATATATAAATTTAATATACCAAACTTGTTGGTAAATCTCTCCTTACAAATGGGTAATTAACTGTAAGTTAGGTAAGTATTTTCCAGGGAAAATAAAAATAGTCCTCAAATGTAGGTGATTCCATTCCTCTGCTAACTAAAATCTAACTCAGTACATTTATTCATTTACCCAACACGAGTAGGATGTGACACAAGGTCAATTCTTAACTCTTTGCCTACTAAATTTCTCACACAGCTGTGCCAAATAGAAATAGGCCTCTATTGAAGTCAGTTAGTCTACTGTTGGTTTGAATAACAGCAACTAGCTAAGCACAACTGAAGCAGTGTCCAAGACAGTTGGTATTTATAGAAATCAAGAATAGTCCATTCATGTATTTGGATGATTCCATTCCCCGAGTTCTGATTGTCTGCTTGGTTTCAATGATATTGTGGAGTTTTATAAATACCTTGTCAGTCTGCAGTGGAATTGTGACAGGACGGGATTGTATTGAGTTACAACCGCTTGTGGCCATGTCTTACCAATTCGATGGTAATTGGAACTTAGCTTGATTATTACCTAATGTTGGTAAGTGATTTTCTTCCTCTGCTAACTAAATCTAACTCAGTACATGTATGCATTTAGCAAACATAAGTAGGATGTGAGAACCAAGACAACATTAAGCACCCCAGATGAGACCTAGATTCAAAAGGACATGTTTTGCTTTTCACTGTTAAAATCTGGTTGTTTGTTAACGGACGATTTTTAGCTGCACTTTTTTTTTAATTATAAAACTATAAACGAAAGGCACCTTTTTATATTAAAGACACTTTTTTTTACTTATTTCATGTTGTTGTTAATTCAATAGAAATTCTTTTTTAATTATAAAACTTTTAACGGTAGACACATTTAACACAGGAATAGTTAAATCTATAAAAAGTATATTATAAGGTTATAATATTAACAGCTAACCCTTACCCCTAGCAAAATCTTTTTTTAAATAAATACTTTTTAATATTAACTATCTATAGAGGCACATGGAAAATAAATAAACATGTCTTTCGTTTTAAGTTTTATTTTTTTTAAATAACAATATTAGTTTATCTTTAGTGCAAAATTAATTTTTTCCCATATGCTAACAACAATAACATGAAATAATTAATGTTTTTTTTATTAAAATCAAAAACTATTTTAGTCTAAAACTGTTACTGGTTTTTATCGGCCGGCTGTTTTGTTTACTAACAACCATTGAAAAGTCAAAATTCAGTTCCTTTCAAAACGGATTTGGGCTGGGGTACTTATTGGTGTCAAGGTCCAGATGTGACACAAGGTCAATTTTTAACTCTTTGCCCACTAAATTTCTCCCACAGCTGTGCGAAATAAAAATAGGACTTTAATGAAGGTAAGTGATTTTATTTCTCTGCTAACTAAATAAAACTCAGTACATGTATGTATTTACCCAACATGAGTAGGATGTGACACAAGGTCAATTTTTAACTTTTTTTGAATAGCAAATTTCTCCCACAGCTGTACCAAATTTTCTTGGAAATTTTTACATGTATGATGGGATATTTTAAAGTTCACTATCTATTCACCTCAGAACTTATTTTATTCAATCACATAGTGATTCTTCAGTGTAAACAAGTGACATGTGCAAGACATACTGCCAGCAGGTATAAGGTAGGATTGCAGAAGTGGGTTTGGTTTGGTTTGTTTTATGGCATATCAGCCTCAGTGGGTCATTTAATGCCGATAAAGTTTTGAAATAAAGTCGTTCTTAATGGATACTCAATTTTTTTTATAAACACATTTTTCTATTTAACCCATAGATGGGACCCTAACAGGTACTACCACTCTGGGTCAGAGTGGACAAGGGAGCAATGGTGATGAAGGGGTGCTCCACATTCCCCAAACCTCCAGAACTGGAACCTCACCATCAGATAGAGTTTAACGTCATTCCCAGGACATGTAGACCCTCAGCCACTGCTTTCTAGCACCCATATGATAAAAAGGGGTTGGGGGTTGTCATAAGAGCAATGGAGTTGGGAAAATCATACAGGTGCTAGGGCTTGACGTGACCAGCCGATTGATCGGAGGGGGCCTCTCCGACTGCTCGTCTAGCTCAAGAAAGGGCCAAAGTGGAGTATTCCAAGTCATGGACTGCTCAACCACCTGGGCTCTATCCTTAAGCATCACGGGTCGCCACCCATGGCCAACAGTTGGCTCCTTTGGTGTAGTCTTACCCCTCTGCAGAGGTGCAGTCGGTGCATTCTAATGCTCCAGTCGACAGGGCGGAAAGGATTCAGGTTGCTTAAATGAATACCCACTTAAGTATTTAACAGTCTCATCAACTTATTTATGGACAATGCTGTATATGTAAACAGCCATGTCATTTTTGACAGGTAGTATGCAAGAAGATAAAAAAAAAAAGATATTTATTTGAATTGTTATTATTACAATGGAAAGGATTCAAATGTTGAATTAAAAGGAACAGCTTTTATTTATTTTGTTAATATTAATTGTTCTTTATTCTATGTATTAGTGATTTTGGGTTTGTGACCTCAGCAGTGATGTAATTTTGGTTACATACAGATAATAGATTTTTGGTAACCTTTTTGAGTTTTGTATGTCTGGCTTTATGGTTTAGGGATTCAAATATTTGAATTCCTTTATGAAAATATTACCTTTCTGTTGTTGTCCTTGATATGCAAATTCCCAGATACATAAGAGCTAATAAAGTATAGTTTTATTGTGTTAGTATAGCATTCAATTTTAAGACTAACAAGAAGAAGAAAAGAATTAATACTTCCTTTAATTCAACCAATTTATTGGCTAGCACATGTAATAGCAAAACAATAATATAAAGTCCTTCTTGTATATAAAGTTGAGTTTAAGGGACTTACTGGTGCGTTGGAGAAGATATCTTAGGGTGATTTCTTGGAGCCCTTCAAATCACTGCCTCGTGGTACCGCTGGTGGAATCTATCTGCCTGGGCTTTTGGATATTGCGCCTAAAACTCTGGGCTATCACGTGATTGGTATATCCAATCACTGAGAGCCTCTCCCTCACTCACTCTATATACAGGAATCAACATTTTACTGACCCAACAGTTTTATTTCAAGAAATTAAAAATATTCAGTGGAGCAACTTCCTAGGAACCACAAGTGCTAGGGAAAAGGGGATAGACTCCTTTGCTGTCTGGCTGATACCAACAATAGGCAACTCAGCTGACTTTTTACTCTTACTACTTACATGAAAGTAAGTCTGTAGCCTGATACAATTATTAACTGAATTTTGATCTGAGATTTTCACTGTATCAGTGATGCTGATAGCTTTTGGATTTAGTGCATCCTAAAGCTGTTGTATACTCTCTTTCTATTATTCTTCTGCTCATCTTTGGTATCTTACGTTCTTCTTCTAGCATCTGGACTTGATCTTGGGGACTTTGTGTCTGGTCCTCCATTGGGGATTTCTCTTATCAGAAGCCCTGTGTCATTTGTAGTTTTTAGATAATAACACAAGACTTCGATTTGCTTTAGATCATATTTTATTTACGAAATCCCCACCAGACTAACTGTGCAGATTGAGTCAGCCATGCGCTTAACACAACTTACCACTTTCGTGCTTTGGCCGATACTGAACTAAACTCTCTTTCTAATCTAAACCGGAAGAGGGTCTTCTCCACCGATTCTCACGGTATCCATCGGAAGGAACAGGATGAGGTCAAGCCTTGTCATTCAATCCTTCAAGGCCATGGGCTGCAACTTATAACAGCCATTTTGATTTCTACACTACTGTACATAAGTATTAGGAATCTAATAATTATGTAGCATAACTGCCTTTATTTTCCTTATTTCATCTCGGAAAAATTATATATATATATATATATATATATATATATATATATATATATATACCAACCCCTCTGCACTTTTTTAAGATGAGAAAAAGAAGATATACGAAGGAGCAAACCCAGAAGAAAAAGGAAGCAAAAAAATTGCTAAAATCAAACACAGTATGAAAGTTATAATAAAGCCGTCATCATTTGTGAAAAGATGAAAGGACTAATGAAGTCATATTGTATTTGAAATAGATACATTCATAGGGTAATTACTGTTACAGGGGGAGGGGGCTTTTTCTTTCGCTTTTTCTTTCAGAGTCTCAAATCTTACACTGTCAATTGGCAATGGTAGAAACTAATGAAGTCACCAATTCATCTTCAATCATCACCAAATGATAAAAAGAAAACAGTGACAAAAATAATAAAAACTAAAGGAAAAAAATAATTAAAAATGTCCACTTGATTCCGTGGTAAGTTTTTTGCCATTAATTGACCAACACTTAATGCTTTTTTTTATGGTTATTTCCTAGTTGAGTAACATGGTACTACAGGGTGACCCAGAAAAGACAGAACCCAAATTATTTATTTATTTTCCCATTAAACTAACCCTAAATCCCAACCGCCTGTCTAGCCCAAGAAAGGACCAAAGTGAAGTATTGCAAGTCATGGACTGCTCGACTACCTGGGTTCTATCCTTAAGCAACACGGGTCGCCACCCACGGCCAACGGGTGGCCCCATTTGGGGGAGTCTTACCCCTCTGCAGAGGTGCAGTTGGTGCATTCTGACACCCCAGCCGACAGGGTAGGCACACACATGAATTATTTTTATTGAGATGCAGAGAACGCTGAACCCCCATTTCCACATTTTATGGATCGCATTATTGGCCAGCCCCATGATTCAGCCTACCATTGAGACCAGTTTTTTTTTTTTAAACAGAATATGTATCCAAATGTTTCATTAAAGTACACAAGTAAGAGGAATAAAAACAGCTTCTTTTATTGGGGTTCACAGTACACTGAACCCCAATTCCAACCATGGGTTGCATCTACTGATTCTCTACAAAACATTATTAATGCCATTTTTTAAAAACCACAATGCATTTCCAAGCATGTTATTAGTCCACCAGAAATATGGAAAACCCAGCTTCTTTTATTGTGATTCACAGTACACTGAACCCCCATTTCAACCTCTTATGGGTTGCATCTGTTGATCAGCCCCATGATTCAGTCTACCATTGGGGCCATTTTTTTTTTGTGGGGGGCATTTTTGTGGTCCAGCACCACCACCACCACTTAGATGGCCAATCCAGTTTTATGATCCTGGCAAGTCCTTGTTACTGCTGTTTTCAGTTTGGGATCAGAAAATTTAAAATATTGGTGCGAGGATTCATTTAGTACTAGAATTCATTTTATTCATAAGAATCATTATTATGATTTTTGATATTTTTACTTTCATAATTTTTATTATAACACTTCTATTAGTTGTAGGTAAAGTTCTGTTTATATTACTATATACCTACTTTTGCACCCCTCTGTGTGTGTGTGTACGCATATATATATATATATATATATATATATATATATAATATATATATATATATTATATATATATATATATAAAGATTTTGAAGGCAATTTACAATGCAATATGTGTTGAATTTATTTAACTTTGTTTTTTTTTCAAAACTAAATATTTTCGGAAGATGGAATTTTACTTCCGAAAATATTTAGTTTTTAAAAAAAAAACACACACACAATGCTTCAATGATACTATAAAGAAACAAACTTTATTTCAATATGCTGAGCAAGGCTTATATTTATAGTAAAAATTAAAAGAATTTCGAACATTTACCATGCGCAGGAACAGCCGAGCCGAGTTAACATCACGGAATTAGCCGATTTAACATCACGGAAAAAAAAAATTTTCAAATATACGGCGTTCATCAACTTCTTAAACAACAGAAGATTACAATATCGCCGTGGGATAAGTACTATAAAAAATCACCTAATACTTTCAACTTTCAATAACTCTGAAGATGGAATTTTACTTCCGAAAATATTTAGTTTTGAAAAAGAAAAAAAAAATTAAATAAATTCAACACATATTGCATTGTGAATTGCCTTCAAAATCTTTATATTACACACACACACACACACACACACACACACACACAAACAATGCTTCAATGATACTATAAAGAAACAAACTTTATATATACTAGCAAATATATGCACCCTCCGGGTGCAAGTATTTAAGTTTTGATATAATATAATATCATATTAAATTAGAAAGGCTAATGAAACTGAATAAGAATGCAGATAAAAAGATCTGCAACAGAGGGGGTATAATCGAAAAATAGAACAACTTTGAAACTAACTATTCCATCATTTTCCATTACTCCCCTCTTTCATTGGTAAATTTTCCTAATTTAACTATTTAGTTAAAATAGGAAGTAAAGGATAATATTACAGTTATTTCTTCTTGTAAATAAATTTCTTTTAAGATTTATCCACGAGATTTTTGTTTATATTTCTTAAGATAAAACCAAACAATTAGAAATCAATAATACCAAGCACATATTTATTAAAATAAAATTTTAAATATCAATATGCAAATTAGCCTTCTCGTTCAAACTGTAAACCGCTATTTTGTTGTATATATAAATACAATTGCATGTTATTAGTACGTAGATATAGTCAACAGTATTAATAATGTAAAACAATTTTTATTAATAACTGAAAGTTTAAAAGAATGAAATCATGGAGAATTTGACGTAAATAATTAAGGGAATTGTGACTTGAGTAGTAATATAGTTTCGGTTACAGACAGAAAAACACACAATCTCCATTATAATAAGATATATATATATATATATTGTGTGTGTGTGTGTGTATGTGTGTGTGGATTAGTTGGTAAATACATATTGCTATTTAAATACTAGGAATATGTTCTGACTGAAGTATAATTTAGTATAACAGAAGTATAAATTAGTAATTTTTTTTTATTATTCCTTTATAGTTTTAACTTTCATCCTTTTTTTGTTTTAATAGACCAATATGTTAATTATTTTACCTATAGAAAAAATCTTTAAAAATTATTTTCTAGAATTTTGGGTTGTATTATGTAATTATTTTACTCCTTAAAAAAAAAATGGAGGGGGTGACCAGATTTTTGGGCCACCCTGTAGATTACCAATCAAAATGTCAACTTTTAAGTGAAGAATTTTTTTTTTTTAAAGTTCCTAGGCCTGAATTAAGTATTGGGATTTTTAAAACTCTTTTTTTCAAAATTTCACTTAACTTGGTTCATCAGATTTTGGCAATTGTACCCCACACCCAGTTTTTTTTAAAAAATTCCATTATGAAAGTTGCTGTATTCTATCTCCCTCCCCATCGCACTCCATATGCTAAAGTGGGAATTGCATCACCTACCCCTAAGTTAAATTTTTTGGACAAAGAAACCAATAGACACCCTAGCCAAAATCAGTTTTGAAAGGAACTGAATTTTGTTTTTCACTGCTTGTTTGTAAACAAAATTAATAGACAATACAAACCAAAGACAAGTTTTTACTAAAACAGTTTTTAATTTTGATTTAAGAAATTATGTGAAAAAATTAATTTTGCTCTAAAGATAATAATTATTGTTATTTTTTTATTAATAAAAAAAATTTTTTTTTTAAATGATTATTTTATAGAATGAGTAATAAAAAAAATGATTATTTTATAATTAAAAAAAATTTATAAAAAAATAAATAAGATTTTATAATATATTAATATTTTGAAGGCCAATACAATGCGTATGAAAAATAAAAACAAAAAGATGTTATTTTTGTCTTATTGATTTCGAAGCATAAACTTCATCATCAGAGTTTCGTATCAGAAATGGACGTGCTTATGTTTTTCTTTGTGTGGTTATAATTTCTCTTATTATTTCCTTTTCCTTTCCTTTTTTTTCTCTTTCTTCTTCTTCTCCTCCTTTATGAATGAAATTAATTTTTTTCTCTTCTTCTTCTTCTCCTCCTTTATGAATGAAATTAATTTTTTTCTCTTTCTTCTTCTCCTCCTCCTTTATGAATGAAATAAATAAGATTTTATGTATTATTTTATTATTTTATTTATTATATATATAATATATATATTTTGTATATAAAAAAAAAAAATTGCTCTTAAGATAATGATTATTATTTTTTTAATTTAAATCAGAAGTTTTGCTCAATAATCAGAAGTTGACGTATAATTTTCAACACTTAGAATAATTTTTGAACTTCGTCAACTTGTCTGACTTTTCTTTTTATGTCTGATCTATTTGCACCCAGTGACCAGTTGCTAACATTATTATAGACAAATGTTTTCAGCAAAGGACATTTCCCAAGTGAGAATACTGATGTCTATTGAAATCTGGTGCTGATTTGACTCATGGGGACGAGGAAGACGGGTAAACAAACAAACAGACTAAATGAGATTTTAGTGTGATAGTTGATGGATTTAACACAATGGTTCTTTTCTAACGAGTCTCTGATGAGATACAGTAAATCTTGTCTAGTTTTTACATTATAACTGAAAAATAATAAAGCTAAGTTCCAATGACCGTCGAATTGGTAAGACACGGCAACAAGCGGTTGTAACTCAATACAAACCAGTCTTGTTGCAATTCTACTGCAGAATGACATGGTATTTATAAAACGCCACATTACCATTTTTGGTACAGGAAAACTTGTAGAGTACTAAAAGTGGAGGAATCATATGTATGTTGGGAGATCATACAAGTTACAAGTTAATATTTTATTACGAATAATATTTTATACTTGAAAAAGAACTGGGCGAAAAGGGCTTCGTATTCCCCATATTTTATATTTTATTTTCATAATAAAATATTACCATCTCATAACTTGTATGATCTCCCTACATACATATGATTCCTCCACTTTTAATATATATATATATATATATATATATATATGAAGAATAATCAAACTAAGTTCCAATGACCGTCGAATTGGTAAGACACGGCAACAAGCGGTTGTAACTCAATACAAACCTGTCTTGTCGCAATTCTACTGCAGAATGACAGGGTATTTATAAGTAAAGTCGTTGGGGCGACCTAAAGTTGGTATCAGCCAATCAGCAAGGGAGTCTATCCCCTTTTCATTTGCGCTAGACCAAGGAGATTATTTTAGCGTCTGAGGTGGAGCGCCACACCTACCATCAGCTCCTTACTTTACTGCACAGATCCCTGTGCTACTCATACGCTGAGTTGGCGGGAGCCGGTATCAAACTAGGGACCTTGTTGTTTCTAGCCGAACGCTCTACCGACTGAGCTAACCCGAATACTCCACAATATCATTGAAACCAAGCAGCCAATCAGAACTCAAGGGATGGAATCACCCAAATGCATGAATGGATCATTCTTGATTTCTATAAATACTAAACTGTCTTGGACGCTGCTTCAGTTGTGCTTAGCTAGTTGCTGTTATTCAAACCAACAGTAGACTACCTGACTTCAATAATAACTATGATTACAATATACAAAGAAATCAAATTTCTTTAATGTGTGTGTGTGTGTCCTAGGCATGACACTAAACTGCATCTGGTGGTGAGGCTCCTGTTCCAGAGCTGTGGTGGGTACCACTTTATTGCCATTATTATTGCACCTATTTCTCTATAATTATAAAACACAAGGGATTTCTATTTCTCTGAAATTGTGAGATGAGGCTTTATTATTTGGATTATTCAGACTATTGTCCTCCTCGTTATTGTTATCTGTACAATGTTTCGGCCTTCTTCAGGTATTTCTTGTCAAACTCGGAAACCACCTCCTCGAACTTTGAAACCATCTCTTCGAACTTGGGAACTGTTATAGGTGATATAACCTATGGACATAAATGGAATGCGCCGACGGCTACTATAAGTAGCAGGAATAATTGTGGCTTGAGACGAAGCAAATGCGAGTCAGCTCGTAACTGTATTGGTCGGACGCAATCTCCACTTTCTTTGCTGTAAATTTCTACTCCTTTTGTTCAATACATTTGTATACATTGTTACCAGTCGTTTGTCTTATTTTTGACCCTTAAAATCCCCACAACAGGAACCTTCTTGGAACTTCAAACCTAATCCTTTATTCAATCCATACGGGTAAACTGTTCTCATTCCGCTAACCATGACTGGGTACAAGTGTTAAGCTGTGTTTATTATTACAATTGTAATATTGTCTAGTTTTTTCATTATAACTATGATTACAATATACATAGAAATCAAATTTCTTTAATGTGTGTGTGTCCTGGGCATCACACTAAACTGCATCTGGTGGTGAGGCTCCAATTCCATTATTATTGTACCTATTTCTCTATAACACTGGTTTACAAAGAAATTGAGGCAAGTACAAAAATAGCTGTTTTAACCTAATTTGGGGGGTGCTGAATTCAGATTTGAAATCTGTTTTTACTCATCACCTCTAGTTTTTTAGATATGCATACTGTATATTTTGTACACATACTGTACATAAAGGCATATATGCATTCAGGGTTAATT
Source organism: Doryteuthis pealeii (assembly GCA_023376005.1). Taxonomy (NCBI): domain Eukaryota; kingdom Metazoa; phylum Mollusca; class Cephalopoda; order Myopsida; family Loliginidae; genus Doryteuthis; species Doryteuthis pealeii. The sequence goes on from CM042167.1 coordinate 4,816,148, forward strand.
TCTAATATTGTGTGACTTATGTCTTCTTATTTAGTTATTATGCAATAAATGTAAGTGATAGCATTACATTATATATATATAGCTATATATCAAGACGGATTTTGGCAGTTAAGCGTAGCCAACACATACTGTACATTTTGTAAACATACTGTACATAAAGGCATATATGCATTCAGGGTTAATTTCTATTATTGTGTGACTTATGTCTTCTTATTTAGTTATTATGCAATAAATGTAAGTGATAGCATTACATTATATATATATAGCTATATATCAAGACGGATTTTGGCAGTTAAGCGTAGCCAACACATACTGTACATTTTGTAAACATACTGTACATAAAGGCATATATGCATTCAGGGTTAATTTCTATTATTGTGTGACTTATGTCTTCTTATTTAGTTATTATGCAATAAATGTAAGTGATAGCATTACATTATATATATATAGCTATATATCAAGACGGATTTTGGCAGTTAAGCGTAGCCAACACGTCTCAATCAACAGCCAGTAGTGCACTGGCAGTCAGCAGATCATCTAAGAAAACACATTTCTAACTGTCTGCGGTACTATGAATGAAACATTAATTTTCTTCAGAATAGTCCTCTTAACATTCAACAAATATTCCTATAAATGTTCTATTGTTTGGAACATCTCTGAACTCGTCTTTTGAAGCTGTGACATCCTATTTTTAAAAACATCAGCTAAACAGAATTAAAGCAGTGTCCAATACAGCTGGTATAAATAGGAATGAAGAATGATCCATTCATGATCAAGGTGATCAAGGGTTGGGTCAATTTCATTCTTGAGCTCTGATTGGCTGCCTGACTGGTTGATTTGCATGACACTGTGGAGTCCCATATATACTTGGTCACTTGGCAGTGGACTTTGTGTCATTTCGAGCTTGTATTCAGTTACAATCGCATGCCACCTTGTCTTCCCAGTTCGACGGTAATTGGAACTTATTCTACAATAATGTCCTAAAAATCTTTAAATTTCCACCTTGAGATGAATTTCTAGTTTAGAAAACAGAAAAAAATTTTTTTTTGAACATGATGTTCAAAAAGTATCAGACTGTCATTATTTTTTTTTTCAAATTTGAAAAGACACATTCTCGACGTCTAGACAACAATCTAAATTTCTTGATAGCATAAATTCAGTCTTGATATATTTTTATCTCCCCTTATAAAATTGGTTGTCTATCCATGTGTGTGTATGTGCTTGTATGTTCACTGTGTTAAGTATCTGGTCAGCATCCTTAGTTCCAGATGTAATAAGTAAGTAAGCAAGCCAATAAGAATCCGGTTTTAAGAGTTTCTTTGTAGTCCTACGCTCCAAGAGAATCCAAGTGTCAATGACATAAGCTCAGAATGGTGCCTCTATTAATACAGCAGAAGCAGCAGCAGCAGTGCCAGTGATTGGATAGAAATCTACCCCAGGTACGTTGGTAGTCAACGAGCTATATTTAGGAGTGACCATTTGCCCCATGCCTTATATCATAAAATAATTCAACACACTGACCAATCTGGCAGGACACAAAGTTCATTTTTAAAAGGAGTAACATATTTGTCTGTATTTATGAGATGAGACTTCATATGAATAATTTTGATATCAGGTTGCTTAAAGTATCTGCTGTTGCTTAAATGGTCACCCATCTAATTAATGAACAAGCTCATGCTTGCTTAATTTTCTCCATAGACAGAAGTGGATGAACAGAATTGACCCCAAACTAAAGAAACCCCTTCCTTGTTTAACACCTCTGAAAATAATTAAAGTTCCAATTACCGTCGAACTGGGAAGACAAGGCAACAAACGGTTTGTAACTGAAATACAAACCCGAATGTCACAAAGTCTACTGCAAGAATGACAGGATATATATAAGACTCCACAATGTCATTCAAATCAAGCAGTCAAGCAGCCAATCAGAACTCAAGGAATGGAATGACCCAAATCACCCAAATTTATGAATGGGTCATTCTTGATTCTATATATAACCAACTGTCTTGGACACTGCTTTAGTTGTACTTAGTTAGCTGTTGTTATTCAACCAAGAGTAGACTTACTGACCTTCAATAACCTCATTCTCTTTGGCATTAAATAACCCACAGGGTTATTATACCATTAAACAAACCAATCCGAACCAAACTAAATGAAGTTAATGAAATTATTTATAATAATTAGCAAGAATATGCGCCCTCTGGACAATAGTATTTAAGTTTTAATGTAATGAAATAGATTAGAGAGACTAATGAAATTAAATAAGAAACAATATAAAAAGAATACACTATCTAAAATTGTTATAAAAAAAAGTAAGTAAAGTCGACGGGGCAGCCTAAAGCGATATCAGCCAGTCCAGCGAGGGAGTCTATCCCTTTTCACTAGCGCTAGACCAAGGAGATTGTTTAAGCATCTGAGGTGGAGCGCCAGACCTACCATCAGCCCCTTATTTTACGGCACAGATCCCTGTGCTACTCATACGCTGAGTTGGCGAGGACTGGTATCGAACAAGGAACCTTGTGGGTTATAGCCGAACGCTCTACCGACTGAGCTAACCCGCCTATTGTTATAACATAAGATAAATCACTCAAAATTTGAGCATGCAATGTTAGACAGTCCTCATTGGTTTTTTTAAACAAGTTTTAATAAATACATACCTGGTATTATCTATCTATATATAGTTTGTATTATTTTAATATATATTTAAGATTATCAGAACTAAGTTTCCATTTCAATTTTTATTCCTTTAATAAATTTATTTTATTTTTTACTCCTTTAATAAATTTGATGATTTTACTTTATTATATGATACAAACTCTCTGATATTAAATTTTTAACTTCCATCCCTTCAGGCAATATTTATTTTTATGTTGCCCAGAGGCGTTTTTTTTATTTTGCTAGTAGTAATAATGAGGTTTGTATGTGCAGCTGCAAAAAACATGGCTGCTCCTATGCACGCTTTGATGCACAGTAAGAAATTTGATTAACTCCATTCGACTCAATTCCCTCTTTTACCATTTTACCATTTTTTTTTTTTTACTATTATTTTTTTTTTTTTGTTTGAAGAATTTAGTTAGGAGACCTTNTCTTTCATCATCTTCTTCTTTTTCTTCAATTCTTTTCTTCTTCCATCTTTCTTTTCTTTTTCTTCATCATTTCTTCTTCTTTATTTTTCTTCATCTTTCTTCTTTCTTTTTTCATCATCTTTTTTCTTCCTTCTTCTTTTTCTTCAATCATCTTTTCTTCTTTTTTTTTTCATCTTTTTCTTCATCATCTTTTCTTCTTCTTTTCATCATCTTTTTTTTCTCTTCTTTGCTGCTTTTATTTAACATTTTCATCTTCTTTCCTCTTTTTTCCATTTTACTACTTTCCTTCTTCGTCATGTTTTTTCTTTTCTTTCTTTTCCCCTACTTCTGCTTCTTTTTCTTCATATTTTTCTTCAATCCTTTCTTTTCTATCTACTTCTTCTCTCATCATCTTTTTTTAATCTTTTCCTTTTTTTTATCATTCTTTCTTTTTTCAATCTTCTGATTCTTGTTTTTTTTTTTTTTTATCAATCATTTAATTCATCATATTCGTTTTTTTATCATTTAATTTTTCTTCTATTTTCCACCCTCTTTTTTTTCTTTTTTTCTTTTTTTTTTTTTCCAATAACCATCTTTCTCTTGCTCTTTTTCTTTTCAACCTCTTTTTTTTTTTTCCAAATCTCTTCCTTCTTTTCCATCTTTCTGCTTTTCTTTTTTCCATCTATTATCATCATACCTACATTTCATTGGTCTTTTTTTCTTCTCTTCTCTTTTTTCAATAAATCAATTTCCTAATTCTTTTTTTTCCCCTCTTTTTCTTTCCTTTCTTTTCTTTTCTTAATATTATTTTCCCTTCCTTTCCATCTTTCTCTTCTTGTAATTATAATGATTTCAGATTAATTTAAAAAAAAAAACTTTATAATAAAAAAAAAAAAAAAAAATTCTTTCACTTAGTTTTTTCCAATCTCTATACTTACTCCAACTTAATTTCCACATCTATCCACCCCTCCCTTACTGTCTGCGGATTCTCATTCATTTACTATCTTAAATGATGAGGCTAATTTCTGATTTCGTTTATTTTTCCTTCTTTGAAAATTTGAATTTTGAATATATCACTACTTTTTTTTTCTTAAAAACTCTTAAAGGATTTTTTTTTTCTTTTTTTTTCTTCTTTTTTATCTCTTTATTCTTTTTCTTTTGGTCATCTAATACTTTTTTCATTGTCTTTCTTTATTTTCATTTTCTGCTTTTCAAATCATCCTCTTCTTCTTTTTCTCCCTCTCTTCTTTTCTTTTCCCCCTCTTCTTCTTTTCTTCCTCCTCCTCCTCCTTTTTTCTCTTCTTCTTCTCTCCTCCTTCTTCTTCTCTTCTTACCCTTCTTGGTCTTCTATGTGTCCTCTTTTCTTCTTTCTTCTTTCTTTCTTCCTTTGTTCTATTTCCTTCTTTCTTTCTTCTTTTCTTTTCTTCTTCTATTGTCCTATTCCTTCTTCTTCTTCTTCCGTTCTCCCTTTTCTTTCTTTTCTTCTCTGCTCTTTCCTTCTTTCTTTCTTTTTTTTTTCTTTCTATTCCTTCTTCTTCTCTTCTTCTTCTTCTTCTTCTTGTCTATTTTCTTCTTCTTCTTCATCTGATCTTCTTTCTTTTTCTCTTCTTCTAAAACCCGCCACACGTTTTCTCCTTTCTTCGTCTTTTCTTTCCTTCTTCTTTCTGTTTTCCTCTTCTTCCCTCTTTTCTTTTCCCTCTTCTTCTTTTCCTCTCTTCTTTCCTTCTTCTTTTTCCATCTTCTTTCTTTTCCATCTCTTCTTCTTTTCCCTTCTTTTCCTATTTTTTTCTTTTGATTTTTTTCCCCCCCCCCCTTCCTTCCATCTTTCTCTTTCTATTATAATGATTTCAATATTTAAAAAAAAACTTTATTTGTCTCATTTATTAATCTAATTATAATAAAAAAAACATTCTTTCAACCTTTACATACTATCCACATCTATCCACCCTCCTATGTCTGCAGATCCATTCATTCATTTACTAATCTTAAACGATGAGGCAATGCCTGATTTGATGATTTCCTTTGTTTTTCCTTCTTTGAATTTATTTTTGAATATATACTACTTTTTTTTTTTTTTCTTAAAAACTCTTAAAGGATTTTTTTTCCCTTTTTTTTCTTTTTTTATCTTAATTTTCTTCTTTGTCATCTACTACTTTTTCATTGTATTTCTTATTTCATCTTCATTTCGAAATGACCCTCTTCTCTTTTGCTTCTTCTTCTTTCTTTTCCCTTTCTTCTTCTTCTTCTTCTCTTCTTTTCCCTTCTTCTTTTTCCTTCTTCTTTCTCCTCTCTTCTTCTTATTTTCCCTCTTCTTCTTTCTTATTTTCCCTCTTCTCTTCTTTCCTTTCCTTCTTTTTTCCTTTCTTCTTCCTCTTCTTCCTCTTTTCCTATCTTTCTTCTTTTGAATTTTTCCTTCCTTTCCATTCTTCTCTTCTATATATAATGATTTCAAGATATTTAAAAAAAATTCATTTGTCTCGTTTGTTTTTTATTATAAATTAAAACTATCTTCCAATTTACTTACTATCCACATCTATCCACCCTCCCTACTGTCTGCGGATTCATCATTTCATTTACTATCTTAAACGATGAGGGCTAATGTGATGATGATTTCTTTATTTTTCCTTCTTTGAAATTTATTTTGGAATATATGCTACTTTTTTCTTCTAAACTCTTAAAGGATTTTTTTTTTTTTTTTTAATTATCATAATTTTATTTTTTTATAAAACTGTCCAGAAAAAAAAAATGAAATTTTTTTTTATGGAAACTATTATGAAAAGTAAAATCTCCATCTAACTTCGGATGATTCATTTTTATTTTATTTTTTTTTACATTTACTAAAGTTTTTTGTTTTTTAAAATCCATTATACAAATCCAATCATCAATTTTTTTGTGTACTAAATAACATTGACTATATCAATTGATTGATGAGATATTTCAAGTTGCAGATATATATTATATATATATTATATATATATATATATATATATATATATTATTTAAATAGAAATTAGAAGGCATGACAATGCAATGGAATAGGTGATGAAAATGATGTTTTATTTACCTGTTTCCTAAATATTTTCGGATAAATCCCATCTTCAGAGGTTTTGCAGGTATGTGTGTTTTTTCTCTTAAGTACTTATATTATGGCACTGGTGCAACGTTTGGTGTTTAATAAGTTAAATAAAGGAAAGCAAACTTAAAACCCTTATATTAATTTTTATATATTTATATATATGTGTGTGTTGTGTGTGTATTTTTATATGAAAAAGGTGACTTTACGTGACTTGAAATTGGTCACAATGGTTAGTTTGATGCAAGTTTCACAATGAAAATGAGAGCATATAACAATATAAAGTTAGTAGTTGCTGTGTCTAGCTACACTGAGGAGACATAAAAACGTTGAAACACTGTGTCTGGGATGACATATATATATATATATATATATATATATATATATATTTATTAAAATGGTATACACAGGAATAACTTACTCGGGTTTCACCATAAGGATCTTCAGGGTTAAATCCACTGAATTAATCAAGATATTGAATATCTTGATTAATTCGGTGGATTTAACCCTGAAGATCCTTATGGTGAAACTCGAGTAGGTTATTCCTGTGTATACCATTATAATAAATTTGCTCTACTCATGTATTGAGCACTTTATATTTGTTATAATGCTCTCTTTTCATTGTGAAACTTGCATCAACTAACCATTGTGACCAATTTCACCGGTAAGTCACCTTTTTCATATAAAAATCACACACACACACACACATATATATATATATATATATATAAGGGTTTTATAGTTTGCTTTCCTTTATTTAACTTATTAAACACCAAACGTTTGCACCAGTGCCATAATATAAGTACTTAATAAAAAAAACACACATACCTGCAAAACCTCTGAAGATGGGATTTTATCCCGAAAATATTTAGGAAACAGGTAAATAAACATCATTTTCATCACCTATTCCATTGCATTGTCAATTGCCTTCTAATTTCTATTTTAAATATATATATATATATATATATATATATATATATATATATATAAATATATATCTGCAAACTTGAAATATCTCATCAATCAAGTTGATATAGTCAATGTTATTTAGTACACAAAAATTGATGGATTTGTAATAATGGATTTTAAAAAAACAAAAAAAACTTTAGTAAATATAAAAATAAAAATAAAGATAAAAATGGAATCATCCGAAGTTAGATGGAAGATTTACTTTTCATAATAGTTTCCATAAAAAAATTTCATTTTTTTTTTCTGGACAGTTTTATAAAAAAAATAAAATTATGAAATAATTAAAAAAAAAAAAAAAAAAATCCTTTAAGAGTTTTTAGAAGAAAAAAAGTAGCATATATTCCAAAATAAATTTCAAAGAAGGAAAAATAAAGAAATCATCATCAGCATTAGCCTCATCGTTTAAGATAGTAAATGAATGATGAATCCGCAGACAGTAGGGAGGGTGGATAGATGTGGATAGTAAGTAAATTGAAGAATGTTAATCTAATTATAATAAAAAAACAAACAAAACAAATGAATTTTTTTTAAATATCTGAAATCATTATATATAAGAAGAGAAAGATGGAAAGGAAGGAAAAAAAATTCAAAAGAAGAAGATAGGAAAAGAGGAAGAAGAGGAAGAAGAAGGAAAAGAAGAAGGAAAGGAAGAAGAAGAAGAGGGAAAATAAGAAGAAGAAGAGGGAAAATAAGAAGAAGAAGAGGGAAAAGAAAAAGAAGAAGGAAAAAGAAGAAGGGAAAAGAAGAAGAAGAAGAAGAAGAAGAAGGGAAAAGAAGAAGAAGAAGCAAAAGAAGAAGAGGGTCATTTCGAAAATGAAGATGAAAATAAGAAATACAATGAAAAAGTAGTAGATGACAAAGAAGAAAATTAAGATAAAAAAAGAAAAAAAAAGGGAAAAAAAATCCTTTAAGAGTTTTTAGAAAAAAAAAAAAGTAGTATATATTCAAAAATAAATTTCAAAGAAGGAAAAACAAAGAAATCATCATCAGCATTAGCCTCATCGTTTAAGATAGTAAATGAATGATGGATCTGCAGACAGTAGGGAGGGTGGATAGATGTGGATAGTAAGTAAGTTGAAGAATGTTTTTTATTATAATTAGATTAATAAATGAGACAAATAAAGTTTTTTTTAAATATCTGAAATCATTATATATAAGAAGAGAAAGATGGAAAGGAAGGGAAAAAAAATCAAAAGAAAAAGATAGGAAAAGAAGGGAAAAGAAGAAGAAGATGGAAAAAGAAGAAGATGGAAAAAGAAGAAGGAAAAGAAGAAGAGGGAAAAGAAGAAGAGGGAAAAGAAGAAGAGGGAAAAGAAGAGGAAGAACAAGAAGAAGGAAAAGAAGAAGAACAAGAAGGAGGAAAACAAGAAGAAGAAGAAAATAGAAAAGAAGATCAAGATGAAGAAGAAGAAGAAAATAGACAAGAAGAAGAAGAAGAAGAAGAAGAAGAAGAAGGAAATAGGACAAGAAGAAGAAGAAGAAGGAAATAGACAAGAAGACAGAAGAAGAAGAAGAAGAAGAAGAAGAAGAAGAAAGAAGGAAAAGAAGAAGAAGAAGAAGAAGAAGAAAAGACAAGAAGAAGAGAAGAAGAAGAAGAAGAAGAAGAAGAAGGAGGAGGAGGAGGAAAAGAAGAAGAGGGAAAAGAAGAAGAAGAGGGAAAAGAAGAAGAGGATCATTTTGAAACAGAAAATGAAAATAAGAAAGACAATGAAAAAGTATTAGATGACAAAGAAGAGAATAAAGATAAAAAAAAAGGAAGAAAAAAAAAAGAAAAAAATCCTTTAAGAGTTTTTAGAAAAAAAAAGTAGTATATATTCAAAATTCAATTTCAAAGAAGGAAAAATAAAGAAATCAGCATTAGCCTCATCATTTAAGATAGTAAATGAATGATGAATCCGCAGACAGTAGGGAGGGTGGATAGATGTGAAATTAAGTTGGAGTAAGTATAGAGATTGGAAAACTAAGTTGAAGAATTTTTTTTTTTTTTTTATTATAAAGTTTTTTTTTTAAATATCTGAAATCATTATATACAAGAAGAGAAAGATGGAAAGGAAGGGAAAAAAATATTGAAGAAAAGAAGACAGGAAAGAAAAAGAGGGGAAAAAGAATAGGATGATTTTGAAAAAGAAGAAGAAGAAGAAAAAAGACAATGAAAATGTAGTAGATGATAATAAAGATGGAAAAAAGAAAAGCAGAAGATGGAAAAGAAGGAAGAGATTGAAAAAGAGGTTGAAAAAGAAAAAGCAAGAGAAAGATGGAAAAAAAAAGAAAAAGAAAAAAAGAGGGTGGAAAAGAAGAAAAATTAAAAATGATAAAAAAACGAATGATGATGAATTAAAAATGATGATAAAAAAACAAAGATCAGAAGATTGAAAAGAAGAAGAAAAAAAGGAAAAGATAAAAAAAAAAGATGATGAAAAGAAGAAGTAGATAGAAAAGAAAAAAGATGAAGAAGAAAAATATGAAGAAAAAGAAGCAGAAGTAGAGGGAAAAGAAGAAGAAAAAACATGACGAAGAAGGAAAAGTAGTAAATGGAAAAAGAGAAAAAGATGATAAAAATGTAATAAAAGCAAAAGAAGAGGAAAAAAGATGATGAAAAGAAGAAGAAGAAAAGATGATGAAGAAAAGATGAAAAAAAAGAAGAAAAGATGATGAAGAAAAAGAAGAAGAAAAAAGATGATGAAAAGAAGAAGAAAAGATGAAGAAAAATAAGAAGAAAAGAAATGATGAAAAAAGAAGAAGAAAAAGATGATGAAGAAAAGATGAAGAAAAAGAAGAAAAAGATGAAGAAAAAGAAGAAAAAATGAAGAAAAAGAAGAAGAAAAGATGATGAAGAAAAGAAGAAGAAAAGATGATGAAGAAATGATGAAGAAAAAGAAGAAGAAAAAATGATGAAGAAAAAGAAGAAGAAAAGATGATGAAGGAAATGATGAAGAAAAAGAAGAAGAAAAGATGATGAAAAGAAGAAAAGATGATGAAGAAAAAGAAACAGACAAAGATGGATGAGAGGTAAAAGAAGTAAAAGATAATGAAAGAAAAGAAAAAGAACAAAATATAAAGATATTATATTAAATTTCTTCCTCTTCCCCCTCCTCCCCCTGGAGACTGGATCAACATTCACACTATCTTACCTGACAACAAGAATAACTCAATAAAATATTGAATAAACAATTTTTGTCTGTCATATTCAATGAAACAGGCCAAAAAGATACAGGAACATATTTTATACAATACTCAGCTTGATGCCTGAAATAAGAACACTAAAGAATAGAAAAAAGAAACGTGTGTGTAAACCCCCCCTCCCGCCCCCCCCAAAAATTGGCCTTGAAAAGTATTCTTTTTTCTTATTTGACTTCCTGTCGCCATGGTGACAGTCTTTTAATGTATACATTTTGTAAAGAAAAATTTTTTTGATGAGTCCATTTTTTTGTCATGCAATTCAAATTATTTTGATTTTCCATCTGATGAGACTTGATTTTGGGGAGCTTTATTAAATCAATTTAGATTTATAAAGGCCCCAATTTTGGTCGAAATAAATTTATTATGGAATAACGGTGTTGAGTTTTTCCTTCCTTTCAAAGATAAATATTGCTCTGTATATAATCTAAACAGATTATAATACATTGAGCTCTCTTTAGTGATTTAAATATTCACTGTATTTATACATACTGGATCATACAATAATAATACAGTGTGTCTTAGATATCACATATAGAATCATCACTTACTACCAAGTTTTGGATACCTCACATCTATATATATATGTGTGTGTGTGTGTGTGTGTGTGTGTGTGTGTGTGTGAAGAGATGGAAGTGAATCCAACGGTATGTAATATATTAAGAAATTTGAAAAAACACAGGTTTAAATAAAATGAGTGGTAAGTTTATTAGCCGATGCTCCAGTGTTTCGCTCTATTAATTAGATCTTCATCAGGGCATTTGTTGATTACCTTTCCTTATATCAACAAATGCCCTGAAGAAGATCTAATCAATAGATCGAAACACTGGAGCATCGGCTAATAAACTTACCACTCATTTTATTTAAACCTGTGTTTTTTCAAATTTCTTAATATATTACATATATATGTGTGTGTGTGTGTGTGTGTGTGTGTGTGTGTATATATATATATATATTGGAATAAGGGTCTTCAGGGTTAAATCGACTTAATCACGATATTGATTAATTACTGTAATTAATCAATATCTTGATTAATTCAGTGGATTTAATCTTGAAGATCCTTATGGTGAAACTCGAGTATGTTATCTCTGTACACACTATAATACTATACTTAGATACATGGCCCATAAAGGCATATATATATATATATATATTGGTATAAGGATTCTTCTTTAATTACTGTAATTAATCAATATCTTGATTAATTCAGTGGATTTGATCTTGAAGATCCTTATGGTGAAACTCGAGTAGGTTATCTCTGTACACACTATAATACTATACTTGGTTACATGTTCCATAAAGGCATACTCCTCCACACTTCCCAGAGCTTCAGAAAGGAAACTTCAATGTGTATATATACACATATATATATATATATATGACAAATTTAGCATTTTACCTTTTTCCCCTTCTTGGATGACAAAGTATATACATGTGCAAGGAAAAGAGTCTAAAAACTGTCATGCTTAATTAAACTTTTACGACATCACATAATTGCCAATTAAGAGAGAGACCAAGAGGAAGATCTTAATTTTTATGCCCACCTGGAATACACTGAGCGGGTATCATGGAGACTTCATTGTTGGTCTGATATAAATCTTATTGATGCTTTCAAAAAAAAAGTGCACATTACCAAGAATCTACCAAGAAATTATATCCACCAACAAAGACTAAAGGAGAGTAAGATTATACACCTTGAAATAAAGGGGGCTGTACAAAGATCACGTTGAAGTTTCCTTCTTTTTTTTTTTAAAGTAATGGGGAAGGCAATAAAGGGTGCAATGCCCAAAGACGTGTCTCATAATTTATCAGGTCCACCAGGGTGTCATGTTGAGTTAGTCACCTTCATGGTATCTCCTCCAATATAAAGTAAAGTCATCGGGGCGGCCTAAAGTCGGTATCAGCCAGTCAGCAAGGGAGTCTATCCCCTTTTCACTAGTGCTAGACCAAAGAGATTGTTTTTAGCATCTGAGGTGGAGCGCCGCACCTACCATCAGCTCCTTACTTTACCGCACAGATCCTTGTGCTACTCATATGGTGAGTTGGCAAGGACCGGAATCGAACTAGGAACCTTGTGGTTTCTAGCCTAATGCTCTACCGACTATAATATAGCACAAAACTGTATCGAGTGATGTTGCTCCAGTTCTGGAGCTCTGGGGAGTGTGGAGGTGTACTCCTTTATGGACCAAGTAACCAATTATAGTATTATAGTGTGTACAGAGATAACCTTCTCGAGTTTCACCATAAGGATCTTCAAGATTAAATCCACTGAATTAATCAACATATTGATTAATTACAGTAATTAATCAATATCTTGATTAATTCAGTCGATTTAACCCTGAAGATCCTTATATATATATATATATATATATATATATATATATATATAAATACGTGACGCTCTTCTATATAAGAAATGGAGCGATGCTCTTCTATATAAGGAATGGAGCACTCTGTGACGGTCTTTACACACAAAGTGATGTGTGTATTAAAACAGTTAAAATCCCCTTCCCATTCTGTAAGTGGAAACAGCCTAATGGTTAAGGTGTCGGACTGACACCCAACCGATCGGATTTCAATTCTGGCTGTAGGTAGCTTACAAAATGTCTAGCCACACTGAAGAGACTTGATAAGTCGAAACACTGTCTGTGGATGACCCTATATATATATATATACAGATTGAAGTTTCCTTTTTTTTTAAAGTAATGGGGAAGGCAATAAAGGGTGCAATGCCCAAGACGTGTTTCATAATTTATCAGGTCCACTAGGGTGTCATGTTGAGTTAGTCACCGTCATGGTATCTCCTCCAATATGATATAGCACTGAACTGCATCGAGTGATGTTACTCCAGTTCTGAAGCTCTGGGAAGTGTGGAGGAGTACTCCTTTAAGGACCAAGTAACTAATAAGCACCCCAGCTGAAAGCTGTTTTGAAAAGAACATCTTTTGCTTTTCATCGTAAACTCCCGGTTGTTTGTTTACAAACAACAGGTGATTTTTTTTTCGTTAGAATTTCACTGTAAGATTTTTTAAAAGTTTGTTCATGTATATTTAAAACTCAAAGGCACGTTTTTATACTAAAATAGTTTTCGATTTTAATTTTTAAAAAAAGTTATTTATTGGTTATTAGGTCCCAACATCCTTTCATTTAAATAAAAATAAAAAATATTTTGTAAATAAAGACTATTTTCATTTAAATAAACATATCTGCATTTCTCTTCTGATTAAATAAAAATTATTTAATATAAAAATATGTCTTTCATATAAAAACGTGTCTTTCGTTTAAAGTTTTTAAAACTTAAAAAATTATATTGAATTAACAAAAACAACATGAAATAAAATTTTTTTTTTTTAAATCAAAAACTATTTTAATATAAAAACGTGCCTTTGGGTTGTAAATATACATGAAAACACCTAATTTGTTTTGTAAGATTTTTTAAACAAGAAAAATGACACTGTATTGAATAAAAACATAATAGGAGATAATGCAATGAATTATGTGCCATAATATATTTTAATGTTTATTCTTTTATAAATGATATTTTTCTTGGTGTAATAAATTTGGAAACTTAAATGTTTTTAGAACTTATTAGCATAAGCATATCTGAAGCTTTCTCATACCTCAAGTTGGAACACTTGTATGTCAAGGTACCACGGTATATATGTATTGATTTGTCCCTCCATAAGGCCAAAATGTGACACAAGGTCAGTTTAATAAGGGGGATAACCTGCAAGAATCAAATTCCCCTGGCAGCATTTCCCCCCAGGGGAACCTTAGGCAATAAACCTGTCCCTTAGATGAGAGAGCAGGTGCTGCCTGTACGGAATCCCATGGAACTAAGCTGATAATTTAAACCCACCATTGATTCAAATGCCAAGTGTGTGTGTGTGTGTGTGTGCATATATACACACACATACACAGTGATGCTGATGGCTTTTTAATCAAGTGGGTCCTGGGTAGCATGTATTTTTTAAGGAGTCCCTGGAAATTTGATGGATCCCAACTAAAGTTTCTTAATAAAATGTAGGGTTTTTATTTATGAACTAGTGAAAAAAACAAACTAAAGCCATCTTAACTCCTACCTTGTACCCTATCCTAAAAAGAAAATATTGATATGTATTTACTACAGTTTAAAATGGTAGGTGAAGGAAAAAAGAAAAACACCAGGATGCATGGATACAATTTTACTGCAGCTTTTTAGATTTTCATGTGTCAGGGATGCAGGACATACCTATCAGCATCTGTGTGTGTGTGTGTGTGTGTGTGTGTGTGTATATATATATATATATATATATATATATATATATATACATATATATATATATGAAGTAAATGGAAGTGAATTCGAAGGTATGAATTAAACATTTTTTGAAAAAACAAATGATGTTATTAGTATGCTGACAGATCTGTTTCGACCTTTTAATAAATCAGTCTTCATCAAGAGCAAACATATGAAGGAAAGATGGAATAAATAACTGTTAAATAGGAGGGGTACAAACGAATGCTGGTGTTCGACGCTGGAATTTTTTTAAATGCGTATTCTGTGTTAAAAATAAAATAAATTTTATTTTTAAAAATCAGAAGCATTATAATTCATAAGAAAAAAAAAAAAAAAAAAAAAAAGAGTTTGAAGTAAAAATATATAAAAAATGTATCAAAAATGTTCATGATGTATTCCAGCTACAAAAAGTAAGTTTTAAAAGTCCACAGCACAATTGAAGAAAGATGGAAAGTTTCAAGAATTTGTAATGTTGAACAAATCCGTAGTGTTGTAGATCATTTTAGCCTCCGGAGATGTAAAAATCCAGATATTTTGTTTTTTCAATAGACAATATGAAGTAAATGGAAGTGAATCCAATAGTATGAATTGAACATTTTTTGAAAAAAAACTAATCTTATTATAATGGAGATTGTGTGTTTTTCTGTCTGTAACCGAAACTATATCACTACTCAAGTCACAATTCCCTTAATTATTTACGTCAAATTATCCATGGTTTCATTCTTTTAAACCTTCAATTATTAATAAAATTGTTTTACCTTATTAATACTGTTGACCATATCTACATACTAATAACGTGATTGTATTTATATATACAACAAAATAGCGGCATACAGTATGAACGGGAAGGCTTATTTACATATTGATATTAAAAATTTGATTTTAATAAATATATGCTTGGTATTATTGATTTCTAATTGTTTGGTTTTATCTTAACGAATATGAGCAAAAATCTCGGGGATAAATCTTAAAAGAAAATTATTTACAAGAAGAAATAACTGTAATTTTATTCTTTACTTCCTATTTTAACTAAAGAGTTAAATTAGAAAAATTTAGTAATGAAAGACGGGAGGGGTGGAAGAGTAAGTTTCAGTTGTTCTATTTTTTGATTATAGCCCCCTCTGTTTCAAATCTTTTTTTTTTTTTTATTCTTATTTCATTAGTCTTTCTAATTTAATATGATATTTTATTACATTAAAACTTAAGTACTTGCACCCGGAGGGTGCATATATTTGCTAGTAAAAATAACATCTTTTCGAAAAAAAACTAATAACTAATAACATCATTTGTTTTTTCAAAAAAAGTAATGAAATATTATATTAGATTAAAAAGGCTAATGTAACTAAATATGAATGCAGGTGGAGGGTCAGGAAAATATATACTACTTCAAAGCGTTTGGACATCTATAAATGACAATCTAGCAAGCTCTATCGAGACTGTTTGGCCACTGCATGAGCTTCAGTTTGTGCATGGCTACCCACATTAAAAAGACCTTGTGTTAATCCAACCTGGTGGGAGGTCAGGAAAATATATACTACTTCAAAGCATTTGGACATCTATAAACGACAATCAAGCAAGCTCTATCGAGACTGTTTGGTCCCTTAATTAGTGTTCATTCATCTACACAACGAATGGTTGAAATTTGTTAATTAATGAAATTCTAGGAACAAAGTTCTTCCATGAATAGAATCCTTCAACCAGATGAGACAAGGCTCCGAAAATCTTTCACATCTAAATTCTATAAAATCTACTTACTGCATAGATTCATGTAATGGACAACCCCTAAATTTTGAATGGATAGTTGGATTTTATGGTATGTCAACCCTTGTTGGGTTATTTCATGTCAAAGATGTTTTGTTTTATTCATTCTTGTTGGGTACTCAATTTTTTTAAACACAATTATTATTCAATAATAATCCAGTCTCAGAATTATTTTGATATAAAATATGTGATATTTACATGATGATTAACCATCAGGCTTTTTTGTCAACCATTCAGTTTTGTAAAAAACGAACTTACAATATAGTATTAAAACGGTAAAAAAAAAAAGAAAAAAGACAGACAGGCTTTGTTTTAAAAAAAAATTGATGTAAATAGGTATTCTATTTCTTGTATGTAATACAACATATCAAGTATTTAAAAAGGTATTTTTAAATTCAAAGTGATGTTATTTATTTAAATTAATACTATATATGTGTATACATGCAGTATTAAAATGAAAATGTTGAATAATTTTGTGGTAAACTTCAAGAGATACATACGATTTGAGTGCAGAATCAGGAAGAACATAATTTCACAAGTTTTATCAAAAATAAAGAAATGGTGAAGAAATGACTGAATTTCTTGTATTGAATTGGTCCATAATTTGACATATTTTTAAACAAAATCATGTCCATTTTTGTATCCCCAATTTCAGGGTGTTAAATTCTCATAACTTTTAAACCACTGAGGATATTTGCATAATTCAAACAGTTCTGAACTGCATTTACACAGCTCTATTTAACTAATATGTTTAAATAACAATAACCTCAATTAAAAAAAATCAACTGGGAATGCTAATTATTGTTCTGTGGATTGTATTGAATTGTTGCACCACTTCAGTTTATAAAATCTAATTACTGCATAGACTCATGTAATGGACAACCCCTAAATTTTGCCTATGCTACCCTACAAAATATTTCTGTAACATCCAATCACATAAAATCCAAGTAATATAAATTATCAAGCCTGATCTCAAAAATTCAGACAAATCAGTCTGAAGGATACAAGAATATGATTTTCTGATAGAGTTCGATGAGGAGTATCACATATTAAAAGATGGCTGAATTCTGTTGGGAATTGGGGGAGATATGGGGCTTCAAAGATGCCCCCAAAATGCCATTTTTCAGCCATTCTAAGTCGTCGTATTTTGATGAAATTATACGTTATCGATTTTATTGTATTTTCTCGTGGATTCTGATGCGTTGAATTTACTGATGGAGAAAAAAGTGCTCAATTTGGAGTTTTAGATGAAATTTGAGGCCCCCCCTGAGAGTAGGTGAAAATGGCCAATTTCGTGTAGAATTAAAGTGCCAATTTAATATGATTTTCTGATAGAGTTTAATGAGGAGTATCACATATTAAAAGATGGTTGAATTCTGTTGAGAAATGGGGGAGATATGGAAGTGATGGTTTTAGATGTTTCCCCAGATCATAGATAAAAGCCCTACAATTTATTAAGAAACTTTAGTTGGGACCCATGAATTTTCCCGGGGACTCATTCAAAGCAAATATATTTTCTGATAGAGTTCGATGAGGAGTATCACATAGTAAAAGATGGTTGAATTCTGTTGAGAATTGGGGGAGATATGGGGCTTTAGAAGAATATTCTTTGCCTAAATATTTTGGAAAAGCCAGATAAAAAAAAAAAAAAAAAAAAAAGGTTGAAGATTCTTTTTCAACTTTTACTTACTGACTGAACGGACGGCATTAGCCCCAAACTGGACAATGTCCAATTAAACACTCAGCCAACCTCCCCCCCCCCCGCCCCATTTTTTGAGACAGTAAGACAAAGAAAAAGAATCTCAGCATTCAAGAAGACTTTTTTCTTTTTCTTTTGTTTTTTTTATAGAAACTGGTTAATTCCTTGACCATTATCTTTCTACTCGTCGAACCGCAGGTTTCTTCGAAGCATTAAGCCACGGCTCAGAAATGGCCGCCGACCAATTGTTATCAATGCTTAAGTATCATAAGCTGTCAGCTTACATTCACTATAAAAGACTTTGTTGTTACTTACATAGCAAACGCATTTTCAGATGGCCAAATTCTTGTTTAGGTCACACGATAAAGATGGGCTTTAGAGATAGCACTGTTGAAGTGAGTCAGTGTACTGTTGTTTGAACAGAGCAACTAGCTAAGCACAACTGAACTAGTGCCAAGACAGTTGGTACTTACTGAAATCAAGAATAGTCCATTCTTGCATTTGGGTTATCCCATTCCCCGAGTCCTGATTGGCTGCTTGGTTTCTATGATGTTATGAGGCTTCATAGATAACCTGGCATTTGGCAGTGGTATTGCAGCAAGATAGGTTCGTATTTAGTTACGATTACTTGCTGCCTTGGCTTACCAATTCGATGGTAATTGGAACTAGTATGATTGTTCTACAAGCACCATGTCTCGTCTAGCCAATTACCAAAGTTAGGTCAGTGCAGAAGACCAAGAAACTAACGGACAAAATCTAAAATTGAAGTTACAACAAACCTTTTTTTTTTTTCATCATTTTGCATTGCTATTACTCTCAGGTCCACTCTGACCTGGAGTCTCGTAGGTGTTGGATTTGTCAAGTATTCAGCTCTGTTACAAGCTGACTACAAAACTATCTCTAGAGTGTTGGCAGGTGGTTTAATGCAGCTTTGGGTAATTCCATTATGAACTCTGGCAAGTTCACTTCCTGAGTTTTGATTGGCTGATGGTATTCAGGGTGAGTAGAGATATGGATAAGTACCCAATGTGCCAGCAGCATGGAAGGACTGTATTTAAGTTACAGCTTGCAGGTTGTTCTTGTCTGCTAACTTGACAGTAGTTAGAATCCCACTGTGATGGTGAGTATTATATTGTTTCTATGTTATCTGGGGGATAACTTCTACAATAGGGAGCTCTTATTCTCCCAGTGGTAGGCAATTATTCGGACGAAAGAAGACAAACAACCCAATGGAAATTAAACACATATTGACAAAGGGTACAAAAAATATTGTTGCAAATTTTGTTGGCATTTGCTACAAGACTTATCTGAGAGGTGAAATTACAGTTCGTTGGAGAAGTAGCACTAGAAAGGGATTTCTGGTCGCTGTGGTTGTAGAGTGCTGTTGAGACATCTCTCCTGGTGAAAGTAAAGTGTTGGGAGTGCTTTGCGATGCTTCCGTGCAGGCAGGTTTTACCTCTCTGTAGAGATGCAGCCGGTGTATTCTACTGACCAGAAACAGCCTATATCAATCATTTCTGTGCAGATTCTGGATGCCAAGCATAAGACCTGCTAGGGGCGATGACTGATACTAGGGATGGTTGGCAAGAGAGAGTCATGGGAATGTGTGCTGACAGCACAACCTTATAATGATGATATATAGTCCACACACACACATTATATATATATATATATATATATATATATATATATATAGTCAACTCACACACACATATATATATATATTATATAGTCAACTCACACACACACACTATATATTATATTATAGTCAACTCACACGTACACACATATATATATATAAGTTTTGTTGAACTGTACAGACAATTCCTGTCGGACAAGTTTTTCATTGATCCATTCCAATTTTCGAGCCATCTCTCTGGTGTCAGGGTGGAACTGGTATAACAGTCCCCCAAAAGATTTCAAAACGAGCGCTTTCGGCAATACAATTTCGCCATCCTCAGGTAGGAAACAATGGTATGATTTCATGTCTCGTTTTTAACGAGAATGAGTAGTAGCAAGGAATTAGAAGTGGGAGGTAATAACAATTGGTAGTGGGAGGTTGTAGGGATGGTAGTGGTTCGAGCTAGCATTGCAGTAGTGATTTTATGTGGGACTACCAATGGTTATTACCTCCGACATCTAATTCCTTGCTACTACTCACTCTCGTTAAAAACAAGACACAAAATCATACCATCGTTTCCTACCTGAGGATGGCAAATTGTATTGCCGAAAGCGCTCGTTTTGAAACCTTTGGGGGACTGTTATACCAGTTACACCCCGACACCAGAAAGATGGCCCGAAAATTGGAACGGATCAACAAAAAACTTGTCCTACAGGAATTGTCTGTACAGTTCAACAAAACTTGTATAAAAGAAAAAATGCTGCCAAAATACATTTATATATATATATATATATGTATAGTCAACACCTACGCACATATACACACACGTGTGTGAGTGTGTGTGTGTGTATATATATATATATATATATATATATTATATATATACTAGCAAATATATGCACCCTCCGGGTGCAAGTATTTAAGTTTAAATGTAATAAGATATTAGATTAAATCAGAAAGGCTAATGAAACAAATTAAGAATTCAAATAAAAAGATTTGAAACGGAGGGGGTATAATCGGAAAATAGAACAACTGAAACTTACTCTTTCATCACTTCCGTTTTTCAATGCTAAATTTTCCTAATTTAACTATTTAGTTAAAATAGGAAGTAAAGAATAAAATTACAGTTATTTCTTCTTGTTAATGAATTTCTTTTAGGATTTATTGAAGAGATTTTTACTCATATTCATTAAGATAAAACCAAACAATTAGAAATCAATAATACCAAGCACATTTTTATTAAAATCAGTTTTTTTAATATCAATATGCAAATTAGCTTTACGTTTACACTGAAAACTGGTATTTTGTTGTATATATAAAAACAATTGCATGTTATTATTATTTAGGTAAGGCCAATAGTATTAATAATGTCAAACAGTTTTATTATTAATTGAGGTTTAAATAGAAATAGAATCATAGAGAATGTGACGTAAATAACTAAGGGAATTTTGACTTGAGTATTAATATAGTTTCGGTTACAGACAGAAAAACACACAATCTCCATTATAATAAGATATATATATATATATACATGCATATATAGTCAACACACATATCACTGTTATTGGCAGAAATGGACAATTATCCGAATTAGGTCAATCTATTGTGAATATATATAATTTTTTTTGTAAAAGTCCATTGAATCTCAAAAAGAAAAACTATTTTCACTGATCAGAAATTAAGGCAGCCATTACTGAGAAGATGATTATAATTATCGAGAAAGCGGAGGGGGATGCGTATTTGGAAAAATGGTTCAGAAGATAAGATATATTTTGAAGAAAGAAAAAAAAAAAAAAAAAAAAAAGTAAAACAAAAAGACAAAACGTTACAGCAAATACTGAGCACTTGGTAATGCATTGAAAATTGATTTCTTTATATTTTCACATCGTTGAATTCTCAAAGCAATTCCAGTAAATGAGTAAAACGGTGAATCCCACCTCTGACTACAAATTTGGTCGTGGCTAATCAAATAATTAGATAATTGATTTATTATCTCTTCATTTAATTAGCTGTCTATCAAATGATGAAAACAATATCATATCTTTAATGACATTTCTAATGTTTAGTTATGATCTGCACTGAACTGCACGCCACGATCAATAGATTTTTATAGTTTTATTATTGTATCTTTATAAAGATTTCAGATTCATAATAACAAAGATGTGTGTTATGCATGCAGATTTGTTAATATAACATTGTGCATGACTATGTATATGTGGATGCATGCACATCACTATATATATATATATATATATATAGTGATGTGCATGCATCCACACTTTACTTTTACATACTTTTATATATATATATATATATATATATATGAAAGTAAGTAAAAGTAAAGTCGTCGGGGTGGCCTAATGTCGGTATCAGCCAAGGGGCCGGGTTAGCTCAGTCGGTAGAGCGTTCGGCTAGAAACCACAAGGTTCCTAGTTCGATCCCGGTCCTCGCCAACTCAGCATATGAGTAGCACAGGGATCTGTGCGGTAAAGTAAGGAGCTGATGGTAGGTGTGGCGCTCCACCTCAGATGCAAAAAACAATCTCCTTGGTCTAGCGCTATTGAAAAGGGTATATATATATATAATAATAATAATAATTCAATTACTTAAACATAATTGTAATATTAATAAATATTAATCATCACATAGTTCCAACAATAAACCAACAATATTTAAAATTTTAAATACAGAACTCTTACTATAAATTTTTTTTTATTCCCCCCAAACACACACACACGGCTTCCTTCTCTTCTCTTACTATAACAAAAAAAAAAAAAAAATTTCTTTTGACGCGTAAATGATATCTCTCCCCCTTACTATCTTACATATCAAACGCACACAGCAACTCAACAAAGTTTAAAGAATATTCTCTTGTTACCTGAAACATACATTGTTTCTCAATGGTAACCATGCTTACACATACACACGCACACACACACACACACACACACACACAACCTTGAGGTTTGTTTCCGCTGTCGTTTATCGCAAAAGATTTATACACACACACACATACATATATAAAATCAATAGTAATATTATGGATTTGGACTCATAACTTAAAGTTTCATGGTTATGCAATCATCAGATGAGTCAAATGGTTGAGATCTTAAAAACCAGTAGTCAAACGGTTGACTACTGGTTTTTAAGATCTCAACCATTTGACTCATCTGATGATTGCATAACCATGAAACTTTAAGTTATGAGTCCAAATCCATAATATTACTATTGATTATAAATCTGCTCTGCTTTATTAGCATTGAGCACCTTTTCGTGCCAATACTTTTCTCATTTATTCTCTATTCATTATATATATATATATCTTATTATAATGGAGATTGTGGGTTTGTCTGTCTGTAACTGAAACTATATCACTACTCAAGTCACAATTCCCTTTGTTATTTACATCACATTCTCAATGATTTTATTTTTATTTAGACCTCAATTATTAATAAAATTGTTTTACATCATTAAGACTGTTGACCATATCTACATCCTAATAACATGCAATTGTATTTATATATACAACAAAATAGCGTATTACAGTGCGAATGGGAAGGCTAATTTGCATATTGATATTAAAAATTTGATTTTAATAAATATATGCTTAGTATTATTGATTTCTAATTGTTTGGTGTTATCTTATTGAATATGAGCAAAAATCTCGGAGATAAATCTTAAAAGAAATCTATTAACAAGAATAAATAACTCATTTATTCTTTACTTCCTATTTTAACTAAATTGTTAATTAGAAAATTTACCATGAAAGATGAGAGGGATGGAAAATGATGGAAGAGTTAGTTTCAAAGTCGTTCTATTTTGCAATCATACCCCCTCTGTTCCAAATCTTTTTATCTGCATTCTTATTCAGTTTCATTAGCCTTTCTAATTTAATATGATATTTTATATATTAAAACTTAGATACTTGCACCCGGAGGGTGCATATATTTGCTAGTATTAATAATGGAAATTCGCATCCAGTTTTTGTCTGTAACAAAAACGACATCACTGCTTATGTCACTATAACTGAAATCATCATAAAATAGAATAAATACACTTAAAATTTGAGCATGCAACATTAGACAGTCCTCATTGTTTTTTAAAACAAGTTTTAATTGATACATCCCCACTATCATATATTTATATATAGTTTGTTTTATTTTGATAGATATTCAAAGTTAATAGAACTTAGTTTCGATTTCAAATTGTTTTATTTTTTTTTTTTACTCCTTTAATAAATTTGATGATTTCATGATTTATGGTTCAAACTCTCCGACATTTAATTTTAACTCCTACCTCCTCAAGCAATATCTTTCAAAAATGTATTTTTACATTGCCTGGAGGGTGTATTTTTATTTTGCTAGTATAGTTTAAAATTGATGGTAAAATGAATGAATGGATGAAATGAAAATGAATGAAATGAGGGGATAAATGAAAAATCCTTTCCAAGGGACCCCTCTCAAAAGTATTAAAATACCTTTTGAGAGTGGGGTCCCTGATAGAAAGTTTTTCTCGATAGATGATGAAATTGATGTTTATTTACCTGTTTCCTAAATTTTCGGGATAAAATCCCATCTTCAGAGGTTTCGAAATTACGTCTGTTTTTTAATACATATATTATGGCACTGCCGTGAATGTTATAAAGGAACACTGAATGTTGTATTGAAGCGTTACTTTATAGCATTCACGGCAGTGCCGTAATATATGTATTAAAAAACAGACGTAATTCCGAAACCTCTGAAGATGGGATTTTATCCCGAAAATTTAGGAAACAGGTAAATAAACATCAATTTCATCACCTATCGTTTTTCCATTGCATTGTCAATAGCCTTCTAATTTCTATTTTATGTTCTTAAACACATACATGCAATGCTTCAAGCAAACTATAAAAACCAATATATATTATATATATATACTAGCAAATATATGCACCCTCCGGGTGCAAGTATTTAAGTTTTAATATATTAAAATATCATGTTAAATTAGAAAGGCTAATGAAACTGAATAAGAATACAGATAAAAAGATTTGGAACAGAGGGGGTATGATTGAAAAATAGAACAACTTTGAAACTAACTCTTCCATCATTTTCCCTTACTCCCGTCTTTCATTGGTAAATTTTCCTAATTTAACTATTTAGTTAAAATAGGAAGTAAAGAATAATATTACAGTTATTTCTTCTTGTTAATGGATTTCTTTTAAGATTTATCCCCGAGATTTTTGCTTATATTCATTAAGATAAAACCAAACAAGTAGAAATCAATAATACTAAGCACATATTTATTAAAATCAAATTTTTAAGATCAATATGCAAATTAGCCTTCCCATTCACACTGTAAACCTCTATTTTGTTGTATATATAAATACAATGGCATGTTATTAGTATGTAGATATGGTCAACAGTATTAAAGTAAAACAATTTTATTAATAATTGAGGTTTAAATAAAAATAGAATCATGGAGAATGTGATGTAAATAACAAAGGGAATCGTGACTTGAATAGTAATATAGTTTCGGTTACAGACATACAAACCCACAATCTCCATTATAATAAGATATATAATATATATATATATATATATATATATTTATATATATACATGCATAACTTGAATAATGTACTTATAGTGTCCTTAAATTCTATATTTATAGGTTTTATACCTGATCTCCTATTATCAAACTCGTTTTAGCCAAAAACTTTTATTTGCAGTTTTTGTTTTTTGTTTTTGGGGTTTAGTAAAGATATTAGCGCTGTTACATAATCATTAGATACCTAATGATTATGACAATAGTGTAGAAATCATATTAGTGCAGCTGAGGGCCTTGAGAGTGAGTGACAGCGTTTGACCTCACTCTGACCTTGCTTTCTGGGGATAGACCGTGAGAACCCCATAGAAAGCCCCCTTCCAGTTTAAGGGGTAAGCAACTCAGTTAGAGTTAGAACTTGGAAGCGAAGCTAGCAAGATGTGAGTCTCACTGCGCAGTTGTCTGGTCTGGGGGTTTATGAATATAAAGTAACATCAAAAGTAAATCGAAGTCTTGTGTTTATTACCAAAAACTAACAATAGCACAGGGCTTCTGATAAGCAGTGATCCCCAACAGAAACCAGACCCGGAATCCTCAATAGAAGACCAGACGAGACCTTAGAAGATATACCAGACCAAGATAGAAGAACCAAAGCCGGCCAGAAGAAGATACGACCAGAGTAAGACGTAAGAAAGATATATAACATATACCTATTTAGTGCCGGTAAAGAAGGCTATGCAACAGCGCTATATGAAATGCAAATAGCCTTGTCCAGGACTTGAACTTTGTTCGCCATGTCCATTTCTTACAAAGATAACCATTACAACGCTAGCACCTGTAAAACAAGTTTCTGTCGTAATACTAATAGAAAGAATCTATTCTTGTTTGGTAAAGAGAAAATATAAATATTCATTATGACTACAAGAAAACATTTTGAGGTGAGAAACGCAAAGACTTGGTCAGTTTGGAGGTCAGTTGTCAATAAGTGAATGACACAACTTCTTTTGTTCCTATTTGAGGCCGAACAAGAACACTTTCGACCTTTCTTCCTTTATTAATGTCTATTTTCTCTCAGCCAATAAATTCTATTGGACCATGTGACCTTTAGGCACCCCTTTTGCGATCTCGTTTCAAAAGGACATTTTTTCCATTTACACCGTCAAAATCTGGTTGTTTTTTTAGAGTTTTTTTTAAATTATAAAACTAACCCCTAACCTAATCCCTAACACCTAACAAATAACCGGATTTTGACGGTGTAAATGAAAAAAAAATGTCCTTATGAAATGAGATCACAAAAGGGGTGCCTAAAGGTCATATGGTCCATTCTATTTGTTCATGTCCCGAGTACTCATCCACAAATTCCACCCAAATATTAAAAAGTTGGCCAGAAAACTTGAAAAAATCCTTTCCCAGGGACCAAACCACCAAAGTGAATGACATAACTTCTTTTGTTCCTATTTGAGACCGAACAAGAACTCTTTTGACCTTTCTTCCTTTATTAATGTCTATTTTCTCTCAGCCAATAAATTCTATTTGACCATGTGACCTTTAGGCACCCCTTTTACGATCTCGTTTCATAAAGAACATTTTTTCCATTTACACCGTCAAAATCTGGTTGTTTGATAACAGACGATTTTTAGAGGTTTTTTTTTAAAATTATAAAACTAACCTCTAACCCTAATCCCTAACACCTAACAAATAACCGGATTTTGAAGATGTAAATGAAAAAAACGACCTTATGAAATGAGATCGCAAAAGGGTGCCTAAAGGTCATATGGTCCATTCTATTTGTTTGTCTGAATATGAATATATATTTGACTTGCATCGAACATCCAATCTATGTATTTACTGAACCAATCAAGCATGAACAGGATGTGACACAAAGTCAATTTTTAAGTAAAGCTGTTTGAGTAAAGCTGGTTTAAATTCAGAGTTTTCATTTTCCTAGACTATTTGTTTAACCTATATTTCCATAGCTAGGGGGATAACAGATGATTTTATACCAGGGCATAATCTTGTTGTTGTTTTTGTGTGTGTGTATATATATATATATATATATATGCATGTTGAATTAAACAAAAGACACATCTCCTGTTTAACAATTTTATTTGTGATTTTTCAAGTTTTCAGGCCAACTTTTTAATATTTGGGTGGAATTCGTGGATTAGTCCACCAAAGTTTCATGTACCGAGTACTCATCCACGAAATTCCACACCCAAATATTAAAAAGTTGGCCAGAAAACATGGAAAAAATCCTTTCCAAGGGACCAAACCAACAAAGTTCATCCCAAGTACTTATCCATGAAATCCACCCAAATATTTTAAAAGTGCCAGAGAAACTTCAAAAAATCACAAATGGTTAAACTGGAGATGTGTCTTTTGTTTTAATTCAACATATACATATATAAGAAAATAAACAAAAACTCCAAATACTAGAAGCTTTATACATAAAACAATACAAACCATCCTTAAACAAAATTAATTTCCAATGCAGTACACACATTTTAAAATACCTATAGCACCTTTCCCATCAATTTTCCTCCTTCCAGCCTCCACATCCATTAATATAATTTGAAAAACTGGAACACATCACCCTGATGATGGCACTTCGAAGTGTGTCAAAGTACTCGGGACATGAAATTGGTGGATTAATCCAAATATTAAAAAGTTGGCCAGAAAACTTGAAAAAATCACAAATAAAATTGTTAAACAGATGTGTCTTTTGTTTAATTCAACATGCAAAATGAAAGAATGCTGCCCAAATACACACACACACACATATATAATATATATTATATTATATATATATATATATATTTGGCAGAATTTTTTCTTTTAAACATGTTTTGTTAAACTCTACTGACAATTCAAGTTGGATGAGTTTTTGTTCGATCCTTTCTAATTTTCTGGCCATCTTTTTAATGTCTGGTGGAATTGGTGTAGCAATCCACCAAAGGTTTCTTCACGAGCAACAATTCATCCCCCAAAACTACTCGTCTTAATGAGACCAATCTCATGTATGAATTTAAATGCCCAGTAGAAGACTGCCTCTCCAAAGTTAAAAGCATGTATATTGGCCACACAAGACCACATTATTATGCAGAATTAACGCTACACCTAACTGATACAAGCTCTATAATGAAAAAAATTAAAATCACATTCATTCACCAACTAACACCTACCGAAAATTTTAACTGAAAATACACTCACACTGCACAGAGAAAAAATAAACAAAAACTTGAAATAATCGAGGCCCTATTATCCAAACAAAACAAATTCCAACTTAAACAAAATAACTTTGAAACTAGTCAACATGTCCTCAAATGCCTATAATTTCCGACAATCCTCCTTCCACCATTCACCTTACATTCTACAAACTTGTGAGCCCCCCCCTCCTACAAATCTCTATTACCACTCTTCGTTTAAACAGAACTTGACAACTCCGCCTACTACTAATTCCTACTGCTACTGCTCGTTTTAAAAGTGAGACAACAGAAACATTGCACCAGTTTCACACCTGAAGATGGCACAAAGACATGCCGAAAGCGCTTGTGAAGAAACCTTTCGTGGATTGCTACAACAATTCCATCCTGACATTAAAAAGATGGCCAGACAGTTAGAAAGGATCGAACAAAAACTCGTCCGACATGAATCGTCAGTAGAGTTTAACAAAACACACACACTATATATATATATATATCACATGAAACAAGATTTGGCATTAAATAGACCACAAGGGTTGATATGCCATTAAACAAAATAATCAACCATCTAACACTGAAATAAAAGAAGATAGGGTTATTTCCTATAACTCCAACATAAACAAAGGGGAACCACTCTTGACTGATAGATTATTTATTCATTTATTTATTGATCTACTAGGAAAAAAGAAGACAAAGTTAGGGTTAGGGTTTAGGGTTAGTTTAATGGGAAAATAAGTAAATAATTTATCAATCAAGAGTGGTTCCCCTTTGTTTATGTTAGAGTTATAGGAAATAACTGAAGAAATCTTGAAATCTTTATCTTGAATAAACTCAACATACAAGTAGCGAGTTTCTCAGAATTGTCACAAGAAATCATTTACAATGTGCGAAAACAGAAATTAAACAAGTTTAAATTTCAAATCTAAATCGTTAATTTTCATTGGTTGATAATTAGAAGAATTGGCCAGCTAGAACAAACTTTAATCAAAATTTTAATGGAAAGTCATTTCGCTGCTATAATAAGGAAATTAAGTATGCCATTTAGAAAGTTATAAAGTATCGCTTAAGACCTGCAGGCCACTGGTTGAGCATGTCCCCTTGAGGCAATATAACGGGTGATGGGATTTTTCTCAAGTAATATTAATATAAAAAGCAATTATTCAAGTCTTAAGTACAACATTAATGTCCTCGGACTTTTCCTTCATCCGCAGATCAATATTATATTGTATCTTAGATATGACAGTAGACTACATCCAGTTAAATCGAACTTAATGGACCTATCACCCCGCCGACATGTGCGTGGTCTAATGGTTAGAGTCATAGGAAATGGACTTGTCGACCCGAGTTCAATTCCTGGACAAAACTGTTTGAATTTCACATAGCGCTAATTAATACTCTTGTGAAAGGTATGAATCTAATTCTCCGTCCAGCTATGGGTAAATAGCAGGGCAGACTGGTCTCTTTAACCTAGGCCAGGTAACCAGTCTAGGAGAAGTAAAACTCTGAATTCAAACCTGTTAAACTCCACTTAAGAAATTTCTTGAGTTCAACAGGTTTGAATTCAGTTTTCCTTCTCTTATACTGGAAGCGCGTGGTGTAATGGTTAAAGTCATGGGAAATGGACTCGTCGCCCCAAGTTCAAATCCTGGACGTGGTAATTGCATTTCACTTAGTGCTAAAACCCCTGGGAAAGGTATGAATCCTACTCTCCCTACAGCTATGGGTAAATAGCAGGGCAGACTGGGCTCTTTAACCTAGGCCAGGTAACCAGTCTAGGAGAAGGAAAACTCTGAATTCAAACCTGTTAAACTCCACTTAAGAAATTGGCCTTGTGTCACATCCTACTCGCGGAGGGGTTGGTAAATATATATTATATATCTTCTTCTAAGCTTTTTGATTGTGAGTCATCTATCTGGACATCTGGGCTGGCTTCTTCTGTTTTCTTATAACATGTGATGATGTCACCCCGCCGAAAGAAAAAAAAATCAGGGAATTAACCAAATTTAATGAAATTTTCAGTGTTATAGGGATTGGCCCCTATATTTTTACGGCATGTGGAATTGACCAAATTAAAATAATTAAGTTTTCTTAAATAACTAGATTTACAATGGTCTGTCATGAGTTTAGAATTAGGTAAACAAAAGAGAATCGAATGAATATTAGTTTGGAAATATTTTAGAAACAATAGAAACAATGGTTTAAATTCATCCGATAATTTACGTCACCAGAATTCCACATGTACCAAAATCATTCGATATTGCATCATTGCAAATCACCTGATATTTGGGGAATATTTTAGCTTAATGATCACAATAGACAATGACAATAAGAAAATTATAAAAAGGCCCATTTAGCTAAAAGAGATAAGGAGACACAGAGACAGTGAGGAGCTTTTGCTCTTCCTGACTCAACAGAGTTGGAGAGGATGCTCCTAACTCGACAGTGGGAACGTCCGAAAACATCAAATACGACTCAACAGGTCCGTCTATCTTTTCGTCTCCTATTTCTCTCTCTCTCTCTCTCTCTCTCTCTCTCTCTCTCGATCAACAACAACAACTTTCAATCCAAGTTCCAATCACAGACAAACTACTAATATGTTGACACAAGCAATCACACTAATATAAACACCATGTCACAGTTGTCACACACAACTATACACAGACACAATCAGACTGCAACACCACTGAAAGAACAATGAAACTATATTAATTGTATTTATGTATATAAAGTTTGTTTCCTTTATCAATGTCTTCTTCTTTTGTTACCTATGGAAACTACATTTCCGTAGTCCTTATACATATAAATTGTAGGGACCCATAACTCGGATCTTCAACTCATCAACTCCAAACAAAAAGGGTCTCTATATTAATATATTAATGAATAAAAGAGATAATAATGCACCAGTTATTTTATTTAAAAAACTTTTATTTTTTCAGGTCAGTTAACTTTGTACTAGGTATGTTTGAGAATCTGTGTTACGCCTCAAAGTGTCTTGTAAAATTAACCAGATCAACATGTGGTGACTATTTATTGAACGTGTAGTAAACAAACGTTAAATAGATGGAAAAGCAGTCGGTTTTTGTTTTGTTTTATTTACGCAACCAGAAATAGAACTTCAAAGCCAATTAATATTGCAATATCGACAACAAAAGAAATAACAAAAAAGGTAGAAAAAACAAAACAAAAAAGGTAGAAAATAAAAACCCAAAAAGGTAGAAAAAAAAACCCAAAAAGGTAGAAAAAAAAACCCAAAAAGGTAGAAAAAAAAAAACAAAAAAGGTAGAAAAAA
Organism: Doryteuthis pealeii; assembly: GCA_023376005.1. NCBI lineage: Eukaryota > Metazoa > Mollusca > Cephalopoda > Myopsida > Loliginidae > Doryteuthis > Doryteuthis pealeii. The sequence goes on from CM042167.1 coordinate 4,847,804, forward strand.
AAACCCAAAAAGGTAGAAAAAAAAACAAAAACAAAAAGTAGAAAAAAAACCCAAAAAGTAGAAAAAATAAAATTAAAAAAAAGGTAGAAAAAAAACCCAAAAAGGTAGAAAAAAAAAAAAACAAAAAAGGTAGAAAAAAAACCAAAAAGGTAGAAAAAAAAACCAAAAAGGTAGAAAAAAACAAAAACAAAAAAAAAGGTAAAAAAAAAAAAAAGGTAGCAAAAAAAAAAAAAAAAGAAAAAAAAAAAAGTAGCAAAAAAAAAAAAACAAAAAAAAACAATAAGGTAGCAAAAAAAATGATGAGAGAAAGGTCAAAACAAAAGAGCGATTATTTTTCTGACATTATCCACCCCACCCCCTCGACCCCCCTTTTTTTTCCAGCATCAAATGTTAAGGATATGATATGAGATAAAGAAAAAAAAAATGTTGAACCCACTAAATATCTACATATTAACTAGATTTGTTTGTATTTTTCATCTGTTTTCCATTCATTTTTTTTTCAGAGGTAGGGGGTAAGAAAAGCCGTTCCAAGCTGCCCTGATAAATACAATATGATATATAAAGAAAAAAGAAAAAAGAAAAACATGAAAAAGAAGTTGAAGGGAGATAACTCATCCCTTATTTCCTAATCTTTGTCTTGTTTATACAAGTAATTCAGTGTATATATATGTAGGGAAAAAAATGAAAGAAAATGAGATAGGCCAAATAAAAAAGAAAAAAAAGACAAAAGGGAGTTAACTCTTCCTTTATTTCCTAATCTCGGACTTGTTTGTGGAAGAATGCAGGGAAAATAGGAAAGACAAAAAAATATATATAAAAATATAAAAAAATAAAGCAATACAATCTCATGGCAATTACTAAATAAATAACAATGACTTTGCCATCTTCTGCTTTTGCAGATTCCCGCTCATAGGTTGAAAAAGATTGCTAGGAACAATTTTGCCATCAAACAGAAAAATCAGTTTCTAATTACTCTTATCATTGGAACAACTAGCAAAAACAACAACAATGGGAACCTTGTTGTGGCGTACTGGTTAGCACGTTGGTCCTGCTGACCAATTACTAGAGAGTCGTGAGTTGGATCCTCACTAAGTGCCCTATAATAACTACAACTACATGTGGTAAAACTGTTACCATCATAGAAAAATGGGGGCACCTTGTTGTGGCGTATTGGTTAGCACGTTGGTCCTGCTGACCAATTACTGGTGAGTGGTGAGTTTGATCCTCACTAAGTGCCCTATACTAACTACAACTACATGTGGCAAAACTGTTACCATCATAAAAAATGGGAACCTTGTTGTGGCGCACTGGTTAGCACGTTGGTCCTGCTGACCAATTAATAGTGAGTTGTGAGTTGATCCTCACTAAGTGCCCTATACTAACTACAACTAAATGTGGTGTAATTGTTACCATCATAGAAAATGGACACAGCAACATGAGATCAAATCTTGGACAAGCCTGGTTGAATTTCAGATACGGTAATACCCTTGGAAAGGTTGGTTGGTTGGTTGGGTTTTACAGCATGTAAACCCATTAGGTCATTTTATGCCAAAGATGTTTTTGTTTAATTCATTCTTAATGGGTACTCTGTTTTTTTCTATTTGGCCCATTGATGGACCCTAACAGGCACCACCAATCCGAGTCAGAGTGGACCTGGGAGTAATGGTGATGAAGGGGTATTCCACATTCCCTAAAGATCCAGAACTGGAACCTCACCATTAGTTAGAGTTTAACGTCATACCCAGGACATTAAGACCCTCAGACACAGCCTTCTAGCACATATCGTAAAAGGGTTGGGCTTGTCATAAGGCAATAGGATTGGGACTCTCATATAGGTGCTAGGGCTTGCCATGACCAGCTAATTGATTGGAGGGGTCCTCTCTGACTGCCCGTCTCACTTAAGTAAGTGTGCATCTGTCATAAGAATGTAAGGTGTGTGTAAATAAATGTATCTCAGTGTTGCTTTTGTTCCTCTCCATTTATTCATATATATCTAACTATCTCAGATCTATCTATCTCAGTCTATTCATACCTATCTATCTATCTATCTATCTATAATAATAATAATAATAATAATATAATAATTGAGAACGAAACACATAAAATTCTCTGGGACTTTGAAATAAAAACGGATCACTTATCCAGCAAGAAGACCAGACCTAGTGTTGATAAACAAAAAAGAAAGAACTTGTCAACTGTGGATTTTGCAGTGCCAGCAGATCACAGGGTGAAGCTAAAGGAAAATGAAAAAATGGACAAATATCTGAACCTTGCCAGAGAACTGAAAAAGTTGGTGCACTTGGAACGATCCCAAAAGGATTGGAAAAGGGTTTGGAAAGTTTGGAAATCAGAGGAAGGATTGAAACCATTCAGAACACTGCACTGCTGCAGTCTGCCAGAATACTCAGAAGAGTCCTGAGGAGACTTGTTGTCACTCAGACTCCAGTGAAAGACCATCAGCTGACACTGATGTGAAAACTCAAAAGGAGTAAATGATAATAATAATAATAATAATAATAATAATAGACTTTGAGATACAAATCGTTCACTCAATCCTGGTCAGAAGACCAGACCAAGTACTAAGTTCCTCTCCATTTATGTATGTAGATCTATCTATCTCAGTTTATTCATAACTATCTATCTCTTAAGTTTTTATGGGCCATCCTCAGGCCTTTAAGCAAGAGCACTTGTCCAGTGGAATTGGATTGTTGGTAAAAGAGTCCTTCGATAATGAATCCTTTGGTTCCTCTGGTAAAGAGTCCTTCGATAATGAACCCTTTGGTTCCTCTGGTAAAGAGTCCTTCGATAATGAACCCTTTGGTTTCACTGGTAAAGAGTCCTTCGATAATGAATCCTTTGGTTCCTCTGGTAAAGAGTCCTTCGATAATGAACCTTTGGTTTCACTGGTAAAGAGTCCTTCGATAATGAATCCTTTGGTTCCTCTGGTAAAGAGTCCTTCGATAATGAACCCTTTGGTTTCACTGGTAAAGAGTCCTTCGATAATGAATCCTTTGGTTCCTCTGGTAAAGAGTCCTTCGGTAATGAACCCTTTGGTTCCTCGAGTAAAGAGTCCTCAGTTCCCCCTCAATGATTGCAAGTGAATTGTGGCAAATATCCATGTTTAAGTAATGTATGAGCCACACAGTATGTCTTGTTGATTGGCTGGAGGAGTAAACCACATGACCTTGGATAGTCTATAAATCCAGGTGGGTAATTAGAGCACATCATAAATCACAAAATATACAGGAAGCGAGTGGTGTAATGGTTAAAGTCATGGGAAATGGACTCGTCGCCCTGAGTTCAAATCCTGGATGTGGTAATTGCATTTCACTTTGCACTAATACCCTTGGGAAATGTATGAATCCTACTCTCCCTCCAGCTATAGATAAATAGTAGGGCAAATTGGACTCTTTAACCTTGGTTAGGCAACTGGTCCAGGAGAAGGAAAACTCTAAATTCAAACCTGTTGAACTCCGCTTAAGGAATTGACCACATCCAGCTTGTGTAGAGGGGTGGGTTAATATATGTATCACAAAATATTCCAACACTATCTATCAATAATAATCTATTAATAATGGAGATTTTCTGTATTTCTGTCTGTAACAAAAACTATGTCATAGCTCAACGTCACAGCTTACGTCACAATATTTTTATGCTATATACACCCAAAATTTGAGTAAGCAATTTTAAAAATTGTTTTTTACTCTTGTCCCTTTTTTTTTTTTTACAGTAACAAGAAGTTAACTAAAAAGTTTACAAATAAATAAATACCTACGATTTTGTGGAAAATTGATGTGGAAATATTCAAAATAATTGTTTGATTATTACATGCACGCAACATTTTATTTGAGAGGGACGGGGCTCAGTTTTCATTTCAAATTGTTTTATTTTTTTTTTACTCCTTAATAAATATGAGGATTTTGCTTACTTATGATACAAACCCCCTGACATTGAATTTTTAACTCCCACCCTCTCAGGCAATGTCTTTCAAAAATTAATTTTTACGATGCCCGGAGGGTGTTTTCTGTTGCTTTGTATCTCAAAGTCTATTATAGACTTTGAGATACAAATCATTCACTCAATCCTGGTCAGAAGACCAGACCAATTACTAATTAACAAGAAATGAAATTTAAAAACCCCTGACATTGAATTTTTAACTCCCACCCTCTCAGGCAATGTCTTTCAAAAATTAATTTTTACGATGCCCGGAGGGTGTTTTCTGTTGCTTTGTATCTCAAAGTCTATTATAGACTTTGAGATACAAATCGTTCACTCAATCCTGGTCAGAAGACCAGACCAATTACTAATTAACAAGAAATGAAATTTAAAAACTAATTGATACAATTGATAACCAATTAATAATATTTCTAGTATTTTCAGGTAGAAGATGTAAACAGACTAATCAATTAAAATTCTAATTAAAACAGGAATTTTGAATATATTCACTTGATAACAATTAAGAACTTGGGATATCTTATTAAAATGGAGATTATGTGTCTGTCTGTAAAATAAAATGTCACCACTGACTTCACAATTCCCTAAATTGTTTACATTCTATTCTCAATGATTCTTAAATAATCATTATTTAATCTCAATTAGCATCTCATTTATTAATGATGTCTATTTCTAGATACCTGATAACTTGTCCATACCTTTCCTATGGGTTATTTCCTAGTTGAGTAACATGAGTGAACCAGAAAAAAACAGAACCCAAATTATTTATTTATTTATTTTCCCATTGAACTAACCCTAAACCCCAACTTTAACCCTAACCCTTGTTGGACTTAAACTTAAAAAAAATTAAATTAACAGTTTTATTACAAAATTTGTGGGTCTGTTTTTTTTTGGTCACCCTGTAATATTAGGTAATTTTCACCTTTAGTTGTCAAAATTCCTAGCAAATAAGGCAATAACAGTAACCTCCCTTATAGGAAATAACCAGGGGGTATTAGTCCGAAAGTGAACACAACAGACAGACTGGAGTTCAAACTCACTCACTATGTCACAATCAAGCACGTTAACCATTACGCCATGGAGACTCCCGTTATTTGGTTTGGTTGGATTTTATGCCATGTCAACCCTTGTTGGGTTATTTTATACTAAAGACATTTTGTTTTATTCATTTTTTAAGGATATTTAAATTTTTGGACCATATGACCTTAAGGCACCCCTTTTGCGATCTTGATTTTTGGGGACATTTTTTTTTTCCATTTACACCGTCAAAATCTGGTTAATTGTTAACAGACGATTTTTAGAGTTTTTTTCTTTAAAGTTGTAAATCTAACCTCTAACAAAGAACCGGATTTTGTAAATGTAAATTAGAAAAGTGTCCTTGTGAGTCGAGATCGTGGAAGGGGTTCCTAAAGGTCATATGGTCCAATTTTTTTTTTTAAAACTCCCTTTTTCTATTTAATTCATAGATGGGGCCCTAACTGGTGCTACCACTCCAAATCAGAGTGGACCTGGAAGTAATGGCGATGAAGGGGTACTCCACACTCTCCAGAGTTCCAGAATTGGAACTTCACCATTAGATGAAGTTTAACGACGTCATACCAGTACAGTCCTTTGTTATGTATTAGTGGCAATAATCTATAGTAAAACAATATAAAAAAGTCATCGGTGCAGCCTAATGTCGGTATCAAGCAGACAGTGAGGGAGTCTATCCCCTTTTCACTAGCGCTAGACCAAGGAGATTATTTTAGCATCTGAGGTGCAGCACCACACCTACCATCAGCTCCTCACTTTACTGCACGGATCCCTGTGCTACTCATACGCTGAGTTTGCGAGGGCCAGTATCGAACTAGGAACCTTGTGGTTTCTAGCCGAATGCTCTAATGACTGAGCTAACCCGGCCCCTAAAACAATATAAAAGCGTATTGCTAATTTTGCTAGGAAATATCATTAACTTTTCACTCTGAAAAAAACCTCATAAAGTTAATTAAATAAAAAAGAAATATCAAAAAAAGAAAAAGATTCAGGAAGATATTTGTATGCCTCTAAGAGTCTTGGAGAACTCGAGTAGTTAATTCCCAAATCCTTTTTATTATTTGATAACGTTAATGAGGTTCCACAAAAGAAGAAACACCAAATTCTTCAGAGATTCAGCAACAATATTAACCTTTTCATGCTGTAAGCTGATTCTTTAATGTGAATTGATAGATTTTGTTTTTTTCTTACATCTTTAATGAATAAAATAATAATATTTACTACCTACAATATAATATACAGAGATGCTGATAAGGTACACGTCCTGCGTCCCTGACGCACAAAAATCTAAAAGGATGCAATAGAATCATATCCATGCATCCCAGGGTTTTTCTTTTTTCTTCCCTAACCATTTCAAGCTAACTGTAAATACATTTCAATAGTTTCTTAGAAATGAATTACACAGGATAGGTTACAAGGTAGGAGTTAGCCGGCTTTAGTTGGGACCCATAAATTTTCTCGGGGACTCATTCAAAGCAAATGTGTGTGGCCCAGGATGCACTAAATCAAAAGGCTATCAGCATCACTGATATATACAAATTTCAACCAGCCCTGTTGGCTGGGGCTTTAGAATATACCGACTGCACCTCTGCAGAGAGGTAAGACCCCACCACCCCCACCAAATGGGGGCCGCCTGTTGGCTGTGGTGGCGACCTGTGATGCTTAACAAACCCTAGTAGTTGAGTAATTCAGGGCATGCAATATACCACTTTAGCCTTTACTTAGGCTAGATGGGAGGTCAGAGAGGCCCCCTGCAGTCAATCAGCTGGTCACATCAAGCCTTAGCACCTATATGATTGTCTCAACCCTATTGCCCTTATGCCAACCCCCAACCCTTTTTATCATATGGGTGCTAGAAGGTGTTGACTGAAGGTCTTCATATCTTGGGAATGACGTTAAACTATCTGATGGTGAGGTTCCAGTTCTGGAGTTCTGGGGAATGTGAAGCACCCCTATTATTCCCTGGTCTACTCTGACCTGGAGTGGTAGTACCTGTTAGATTCCCATCTATTGGTTAAATAGAAAATTTGTTTACAAAAAAAAAAATTGTGTTTAAAAATGTTTCTTCTAAACTATCACTACGAATCTTTCAAAACTTTTAATAACCCATTGTGGTTGATATGCCCTAAAACAAAACACACAAATAAACAAATTTCCACAAGGCCAGGGTCTTTTGAGATATCTAAAATATTTTTTGGAAATTTATAAATGAAAGTAAATTGCAAATAAAAGTGGTGAAAAATTTATAATAATTAACATTAGATTTCCCTAAACAGATATTGATTGCTTTAGATAGAAAATGTAGGAAAATAATTCTTACTTTTTATTTAAAGATAGTTCTGGTTTTAAAAATGTCATTAGAATGTTTTCAAGATTAATTAAAATAAAACTGGAAGATCTGTCTACAGAAGTGGGTTGAAAAAAAAAAGAAGTTATTCTTTTATTGCTTTTTTTAGAAAACCTTTTTGATTTTTATCTGAACTTCTTTTTTTTTAACATATACTAGCAAATATTTAACAAAGTACAAGAAAGAAAGAAAGAAAGAGAGAGAGAGAATACAAGTGAAGAGAAAGTACAAGAAAGAGAGAGAGAGAGAGAGAGAGAAAGTAGAGAGAAAGAGAGAGAAAGACAGAAAGAGAGAGAGAGAGAATACAGTGAGAGAGAATACAAGTGAGAGAAAAGTACAAGAAAGAGAGAGAAAGAGAATACAAGTGAGAGAGAAAGAGAGAGAAAGCACAGAAAGAGAGAGAGAGAGAGAATACAAGTGAGAGAGATAATACAAGTGAGAGAAAAGTACAAGAAAGAGAGAAGAGAATACAAGTGAGAGAGAAAGTACAAGAAGAGAGAGAGAGAGAGAGTGAGAGAGAAAGTACAAGAAAGAGAGAGAGAGAATACAAGTGAGAGAGAAGAGAGAGAGAAAGAGAGAGAGAGAGAATACAAGTGAGAGAGAAAGTACAAGAAAGAGAGAGAGAGAATACAAGTGAGAGAGAAAGAGAGAGAAAGTACAAGAAGAGAGAGGAGAGAGAGAATACAAGTAGAGAGAAGAGAAGAAAGAGAAGAGAGACAGAGAATACAAGTGAGAGAGAAAGAGAAAGAGAGAGAGAGAGAGAATGCAAGTGAGAGAGAAAGAGAGAAAGAGAAAGAGAGAGAGAGAGAGAGAGAGAGAGAGAGAGAGAGAGAGAGAGAGAGAATGCATAAGTAATAGAGAAGATAATTAGAATTGACTTAAGTTAAATTTTATAATAAATATGATATTAAATTAGAAAGGCTAATGAAACTAATAAGAATGTAGATAAAAAGATTTTGAACAGAGGGGGTATGATTGAAAAATAGAACAACTTTGAAACTAACTCTTCCATCATTTTCCGTTACTCCCGTCTTTCATTGGTAAATTTTCCTAATTAAACTGTTTAGTTAAAATAGGAAGTAAAGAATAATATTACAGTTATTTCTTCTTGTTAAGGGATTTCTTTTAAGATTTATTGAAGAGATTTTTGCTCATATTCAATAAGATAAAACCAAACAATTAGAAATCAATAATACTAAGCATATATTTATTAAAATCAATTTTTTAACATCAATATGCAGATTAGCCTTCCCATTCATACTGTAAACTCTATTTTGTTGTATATATAAATACAATTGCATGTTATTAGTATGTAGATTTGGTCAACAGTGTAAGTAATGTAAAACAATTTTATTAAATAATTGAGGTTTAAAATAAAATAACGCATGGAGAATATGATGTAAATAACAAAGGAATTGTGATTTGTATAGTAATATAGTTTCGGTTACAGACAGACAAACCCACAATCTCCATTATAATAAGATGTTGATAGAGCTAATTAAAAAAGAAGAATTTATCAGAACATTTAAAAAAATTCTATCTGAACCTTTTTAAACATATACCTATGTATGTTGATAAATCAGATTTTAAAATTTTTTATCCTAACTTTAATATATATTATATATATATATATATATATATTATATATATATCATAGAAAGGAAGGAAGAACTCAACACCGTAATTCCATAATAAATTTATTTTGACCAGAATTGGGGCCTATATAAACTAAGTTGATTTAATATAGTTCCCCAAAATTCAGTCTCATCAGATGGGGATCAATTTACTTTTGAATTGCACTTCTCAAAAACAAAAAGAATTTAAAAAATAAATTCAAAATATTGCTCTGTATATAATCTATAAAGTTTATTATACATTGAGCTCTCTTTAGTGATTTAAAGATTTGCTGTATTTATACATACTGGATCATACAATATTAATACAGTGTATCTTAGAAATCACATATAGAATCATCCTTTACTACCAAGTTTTGGATAATTCTTATATATATATATAATATATAAAGCAATCTACAGACACGCGTTTCAGGGTTTACCCCTCATCAGTGCAGCTATACTTATTTTTCAGCAGCTACCTCTGGTCGGGTTCGAGACCCAAACGAACTTTCGCTCATCAAGTCTCTTACCGATGGGTCCACAAGCAACTGCCAAGGATAGAAGGCAGAATAATTGCTAATATTTCCTAAACCGGAAATAATATATATATATATATATTATATATACTAGCAATATATGCACCTCCGGGTGCAAGTATTTAAGTTTTAATGTAATAAAATATTGTATTAAATTAGAAAGGCTAATGAAACTAAATAAGAATACAGATAAAAAGATTTGAAACAGAGGGAGTATAATAAAAGATTTGAAAAAGGGAGTATAATAAAAATGGAACAACTGAAACGTACTCTTCCATCACTCTCGTCTTTCATTGTTATTTTTTCTAATTTAAGTATTTAGTTAAAGAGGAAGTAAAGAATAAAATTACAGTTATTTTTTCTTGTTAATGGATTTCATTTAAGATTCATTGAAAGATTTTTGCTTATATTCATTAAAAATAAAACCAAACAGTTAGAAATCAATAATACTAAGCACATATTTATTAAATTTGATTTTTTAATATTAATATGCAAATTAGCCTTCCCGTTCACACTGTAAACCGCTATTTTTTGTTGTATATATAAATATAATTGCATGTTTTTAGTATGTAGATATAGTTAACAGTATTAATAATGTAAGACAATTTTATAATAATTGAGGTTTAGATAAAAATAAAATCATGGAGAATGTGATGTCACTAACTAAGAGAATTGTGACTTGAGTAGGAATATAGTTTTCGGTTACAGACAGAAAACACACAATCTCCATTATAATAAGATATATATATATATATATATATATTATTTGTAGATTGATGGAGCTAATTTTTTTTAAATTATCAGAACTTTTAAAAAAAATTCTATCAGAACTTTTTTTGTACTCTTTGCGGAGTTCCATCCTGGCCTCCTGCCGATTTAAAGAGAAATTGGACTTTCAAAGAGATTTTTTCAAAGAAACAATCCATACATGCAATTTAAAACGCGTACACCTGATGCACTTGCTAATCAATCATTTTGGCCTGAAAAATTTTGATATTTATATTTATCAATTGATTTGAATGTCTACAAGATCAGACGTTGTGATCTTTCTCTTGTTTTTTCCCTTGTGGTTTCAAGGTTGATTCAAAAAAGATTTTAGAAGCGCAAGGAACTCACAGTCTTGGGAAATTTAAAACCTTTTCAGAAATATGTTGATATGATCTTAATTAGAATTTGTATTTGTGTCATATGAAATGCAACCAGCCTCGTACAAGATTTGAACTCTATCGCCGTGTACATTTCCTCTCGATGACAACCATTACACCATGAACACCTGTAATGCGTGGTCTAATGGTTAGAGTCGTGGGAACCGAGTTCAGGTCCCGGACAAGGCTATTTGCATTTCACATGGCGCTAATACCCCTGTGAAAGGTATACATCCCACTATTCTCTCCCCCTATGCATAAATAGTAAGGCAGACTGGGCTCTTTAACCTTGGCTAGGTAATTAGTCTAGGAGAAGGAAAACTCTGAATTGTATTTGACATTGAATCAAAAAATGTTGTTGTTTTTTACAACAAAATATTCAAGAAGTCTTTAAAAAAATAGTTATTCCTCAGTAACAGTCCTTGATGGTTTGGTTTCGTTTGGTTGGATTTTATGGCATGTCACCCTTGTTGGGTCATTTTTGCCAAAGACATTTTTTTTAATTCATTCTTTGATGGGTATTCAAATTTTTAAAAAAACTCAATTTCTTTTCTATTTAATCTATAGATGGGACCCTAACAGGTACTACCACTCCAGGTCATGTGCCATTAGGAAAAATATCACTACTTTTATCAAGTTATATAGCGGATACTTTCTTTTTTCAAAGGGAGTGGTTGTTTTGGTGACAGATTTTTATGTAAAACCCTCAGACAAACAGATACAGCAGCATTTCATTCTTAGCAAATTATAAATAACCTTATTCACATTAAGTTGCTTGGCGGGTTAGATTTACGACATCTCAATTCTTGTTGGGTCATTTATGCCAAAGACATTTTTTAATTCATTCTTGATGGGTATTCAATTTTTTTAAAAACTCAATTTCTTTTCTATTTAATCTATAGATGGGATCCTAACAGGTACTACCACTCCAGGTCATGCCATTAGGAAAACATATCACTATTTTATCAAGTTATATAGCAGATACAAGTGGTTGTTTTGTGACAGAATTTTATGTAAAACCCTGACTCAGACAAACAGATGCAGCAGACATTTTTTGTTTTATTCTTTCTTGATGGATACTCAATTCTTTTTTAAAACTCAATTTTTTAAAACACATTTAAAAAAACAACTTATTTTCTCTATTTAAATACATGCATGCCACTCTAGATCCCAGTGCAATTAAATGATCAGACGTAACTCTTTTAGGTCCTGGCTGTCAGTTTTATGTATAATGTTTAATTTCTTTGTTTAATGGCATATCAACTTTCGGTACTCTTTGTGGAGAACCGTCCTGGCCTCACAGTCCTGGCTTCACAAGGAACTCACAGTCTGGGGAAATTTCTATGAACTTAAAACCTTTCAGAAATATGTTGATACGATCTTTAATTAGAATTTGTATTTGTGTCATATGAAATGCAACCAGCCTCGTACAAGATTTGAACTCCTATCGCCGTGTACATTTCCTTCGATGACAACCATTACACCATGAACACTTGTAATGCGTGGTCTAATGGTTAGAGTCGTGGGAACCGAGTTCAGGTCCCGGACAAGGCTATTTGCATTTCACATGGCGCTAATACCCTGTGAAAGGTATACAATCCCACTATCTCTCTCCTATGCATAAATAGTAAGGCAGACTGGGCTCTTTACCTTGGCTAGGTAATTAGTCTAGGAGAAGGAAAACTCTGAATTGTATTTGACATTGAATCAAAAATGTTGTTGTTTTTTACAACAAAATATTCAAGAAGTCTTTATAAAAAATAGTTATTTCCTCAGTAAACAGTCCTTGATGGTTTGGTTTCGTTTGGTTGGATTTTATGGCATGTCAACCCTTTGTGGGTCATTTTATGCCAAAGACATTTTTTTTATTGTCAAATTCTGAGATTAAATGCATCAATTTATTTTTTTCTAATCACACTTGTTTCATTTTTTTTCATTTCTTTTTAATAGTAATTAAAAATTTCAAATAACCTGATTCCATTAGTTGCTTGTGTTGGTAGAGATTTTACGACATGCTCAATTCTTGTTGGTCACTTTATTGCTCAAAGAATTTTTTAATTCTATTCTGATTGGGTTTCAAATTTATAAAAAAAACTCAAATTTCTTTTCTATTTAATCTATTGATGGGAACCTAACAAGGTACTAGCCACTCCAGGTTCTGCCATAGGAAAATATCACTACTTTTATCAAGTTATATAGCTAGATTACAAGTGGTTGTTTTTGTGTGACAGAATTTTATGGTAAATCCCTGACTAGAACAACAGATTGCAGTCACATTTCTTCTTAGCAAAATATTCAAATAACCTATATTCCATTAAGTTGCTTGGTTGGTTAGATTTAGACATTGCAATTCTTTGTTGCGGTCACTTTATTGCTAAAGACATTTTTTTTATTATTCTTGATGGGTAATTCATATTTTATAAAAAAATCATTTCTTTTCTATTTAATCTTATGAGATGGGACCTAACAGGTAATACCACTCCAGGTCAGCCATTAGGAAAACATATCACTACTTTTATCAAGTATATAGTAGATACTTCTTTTTAAAGATGTTTGTTTATTGCGTGACAACAGAATTTTATGTAAAACCTGACTCAGACAAAAGAATGCAGCAGCAATTTGTTTTATTCTTCTTGAGGATACTCAATTCTTTTTTAAAACTCAATTTTTTAAACACATTTAAAAAAAACACTCATTTGCTCTATTTAAATACATGCCTGTCAGCTCTAGATCCCCAGGCGGTGGCTGAGGGTTTACATGTCCTGGGAATACAACGTAAAACTCTATCTGATGGTTGAGGTTCCCAGTTCTGGAAGGTTTGGGGAATGTGAACACCCCTCCATCAGCCATTGCTCCCTGGCCACTCTGACCCGGAGTGGATACTTAATAGTGTTCCCATCTATGGGTTAAATAGAAAATAGAAGTAAGAATTAATTTTATTTCAAACACTTTATCGGCTTAATGACCCACTGAGGTTGGATATGCCATTAAAACAACCCAAACCTAATATATGATGTATAACTCGTCTGATTATTTTACCTCTAAAAAAAAAAAACTTTTAAAGATTAAATTATTTTCTAGAATTTTGGTTGTATTATGAAATTTATTTTACCTTCTCATTCATGGTATAGAAAAAGTATCTTGCAGATCCATTTACTACTGATTTGCAAGTTCAATCCTTGCTGATCAGACGTAACTCTTTAGGTCCTGGCTGTTCAGTTTTTATGTATTAGGTTTAAATTTCTTTGTCTTAAATGGCATATCAACTTTCGGTACTCTTGGCGGAGAACCGTCACCGGCCTCCTGCTTCTCAAAAACCACTGCGTGCCTTGGAAAAAAAAACACCAGCTACGATTTGAAGTCCTGTAGCCAAAGCTGTGTCACTTGAAAAAAACAAAAAACACCAACCCTAAACCCCCAGTAAAATTACTGTTTTATTAAAAATTTTGTGAGTTCTGTTTTGTCTGGGTCACCCCTGTATGCAGGATATCACCCATAAATAAGTTGATCAATAAATCAGGTCACATGACAGCATAAATAAGCCATTACTCTTCGTCTAACCAACCATCCCTAATTGATATAAGATGGTATTATTATATTACCAAACTCTACAGCAATTGATAACCAAAAATAATCGAATTTGTAGATATGGATTAATAAATACTGACTATGATAATCTATTATAACACACCACCCTGTTCAAGCTGGACCAGAAAAATACACTGACTGCACCTCTAGCAGAGGGTAAAAAATGCCCCAATGTGGACATCGGCTTATGCGGTGGCGAAACCGTGAGCAGTCAGAATGAATTCTTGGTGGCTGAGCTGTCCATAACATGCAACAACATCAACTTTTGGCCCTTACTCAGGCTAGGCAGGTGGTCGTCATATCAAAGCCCTAAGGTGTCTAATATGATTACCCCAATGCTTTTGGCCCTTTATGGACCCCAACCCTTTTTATCATATATATGCTTGAAGGTGGTGGTTGTAGCGCTGCAAGCTTGGTAATCTGATTCTTTGCAGTAAAGACTTGAAGTCTAACGGTAGGTGTGGAGCTTCACACCAAGCAATAATGCAGATCTACTCTATCATCATCATCATCAATCATCTATCGTGTTGCGCTTGCATGACGGATATCCATGACAATCTCACGCAAAACCTTCCCTATCATCTCATTTGCACACATGGGAGGGACCTCTGCGGAGAAACCAGCATCCTTTGCATAACTGTGGTCAATGTAGGTCCTTGCTGGATGCCCCACACTTGCATTGTCCATGTGTTGGCCTTCCCAGGAGAATCGCTTATGAGCTATCCTTGCTTCTCCAGCAGTGTCCTGCATGTCCTTCGTCCGTCCTTATCATTAGTCTTGTGATGATGGGGGGGCAAGTGACCGTACAAGCTCTTCCTTGTGGGGTGCTGTTTTCACGACTTTTCAGACTGCAACGCAGGCATTCCTTGTGGCAGCTCCCATCTAGCTTATTCTCAAGACACTTCGTTAGGCGTCTATTATTAAGTAAAGGTCACATGAAGTATTAGAGGAGGTGTGTAAGGTCTTCAGTGAGTTCTACACGAGATATTCCAAATGGGTAGACCATTCCATGTTGAGTTACGGGGAGATGGGACCATTCCATTTATATCAGGGTCCCAAAGTGGTGCAGCCATACAGCAGCACTGATACAACCACAGCCTGGAGAACTGTCACTTCAGCTTGTCAGGGGAGATCGAACCTCCATATTGACTAGATAATTTGTTTGTGAAGCCGACCATGCCGTTGCTATTTGTGTATTAACATGGTCTCTAGGAGGAGAAAGCAAAAAGGGGAAGGATCTCCTGCTTTCAGCTGATATCAAACATAGGCCACTCCGCAGACTTTACTTTTTATTACTTTTGAATATAAAAAACCCCTGAGATTCTCGAGCAAAAATGATTTTTATAAACCAATCTTAAGAAGGAGGAAGCTCTCTAAGAACTCATTTTACAGACAAAAATTAGATTACAAAAACGATTACCATTTTTCAGCCAACCTCACTAAATTTGAAGGCTAAAATTGATATAAATCTGGCCGGAATTTTTGACTTGAAGCTCAAAAATTTGGGGAATGCCTAACTTTAACATAAGTCCTGTACAAAATTTCAAGAAAATTTGAAGGAGGTGGTGACTATGGGCCTGGATGATTCGACATGGAATTACCCGATGGTAATTTGCGAAGTGGGTAATTCATACAGTCCATCAAAAGAAAAATGTAAAATTGTCACCAGCCCCCTTCAATTTTTCTGAAATTTGTACAGGTGTGACTAAATGTTAAAATTAGAACAATCCTAAAATTTGAGCTTCCAATTCAGAATTTGGCGAGTTATGTTTGATTTTTTGGCTCTCAAATTTAAGGGGGTCGTGAAAAATTGCAACCATTTGTAATCTAATTTGTCTGTAAAATAAGTTCTAGAGCTTCCCTTACTTCCAAAAATTGGTTTTATAAAAGCATTTTGCCCAAAGAATTCCGAAAATGCTATGAAAATGTCTGAAAAGTTAACCAATTTTAAGTTATTGATGATTTCTTTGTTTCCTAGCAAGTCAAATATCCATATGATAAAGATTTTTTTCTAGTCTATACCTGTACAAAATTTCAGAAAAAATTGAATGCCGGTGGGTGCGAATTTTTACTTTTTTCTTGGGATTGATTTTGACATGCAAATTTTACCATCGGTACATTCCATGTCGAATCATCCAGGCCATGTCACCCACCCCTTCAAATTTTCTGAAATTTTGTAAGACTATGTTAAAGTTAGGCATTCCCCAAAATTTGAGCTTCCAATTCAAAAAATCGCAGATTTATATCAATTTTCTAGGCTCTTCAAATTTAGTGGAGGTTGGTGGAAAATGTAACTTTTTGTAATCTATTTTTTGTCCTGTTAAATCGAGTTCCTAGAGCTTCCCTCCTCTTAAGAATTGGGTTTTATAATCAAATTTTTGCTCGAGGAAATCCAGGTTTTTAATATTCAAAAGTAAAAAAAGTAACAGTCTGGCGGAGTGGCCTATTGTTGATATTCAGCTGAACAGCATAGGGAAGTCCTATCCGCCTTTTTGCTTCTCCTGCCACCATTTAATACACAAATAGCAAAGGCATGGTCGGCCACAAACAAATTATCAGTCCATATGGAGGGTCAGATCTCACCTGACAAGCTAGAAGCGACAGTTATCTTCCAAGGCTGTGGTTGTATCAGTGCTGCTGTATGCTGCACCACTTGGAACCCTGATATAATGGAATGGCCCATCTCCCGTACCTCCAAACAGTGGCATGGTTCCTAGACGACGGACTCTCCTCCTAATACTTAATGTGACCTACTAATATAATTAGACCCTAACGAAGTGTCTTGAGAATAAGCTAGATGGGAGTTGCACAAGAATGCTGCGTGCAGTCTTTGAACAGTCGGGAAACAGCACCCCACAAGGAGCGCAGCTTGTATGGTCACTTGCCCGCCCCCATTCTGCACAAGCTATCTGAGTAAGCACGGACAAGGCATGCAGGACACTGCTTGGAGAAGCAAGGATAAAGCTCATAAGGCGACATTCTCCTGTGAAAGCCACACATGGACATGCAAGTGTGGGGCCGCCCAGCTAGGACCTACATTGACCAAGCTATGCAAAGAATGCTGTTGCTCCGGCAGAGGACCTCCCATGTGCAAAGAATGATAAGGGAAGGTTGAGAGAGATTGTCTGGATATCCGTGCTGCTGCGCAAACACGATTATGATGATGATGTGATGATGATGATGAGACCAGTGGAGATTGTTATGCTTTGGGTGGAAGCTCCACACCTACCTGTTAGATCTCAAGTCCTTTACTGGCAAAAGATGCAGATTACCCAAGCTTTGTGCACCTACAACCACCACCCTTCTAGCAATATATGATAAAAAGGGTTGGGGTTTGCCATAAGGGCAAAAGCATTGGGGTTAATCCCTATAGACACTAAGGGCTTGATATGACCACCTGCCTAGCCTGAGTTAGGGCCAAAGTTGAGTGTTGCTGTTAATGGACAGCTAGCCACCAAGAATTCATCCTGACGCATCCGGTTCGCGCACCGCATAGCCGGTCCATTTGGGGCATTTTTTACCCCTTATGTAGATGGGTGCAGTCAGTGTATTCTTCTGGTCCAGCTGACAGGGTTGGTGCCTATAATAGATATCATTAGTCAGTATTATTATCAATACTCCTAGCAAAATTCATATTTTTGGGTTACAATGCTGTAGAGTTTGGTAATAAATAATACCTAATTATTATCAATTTAGGGATGGTTTGGTATGACCAGAGTAATGTTATTTATGCTGTCAATGTGACCTGATTATGATAAACTTTATTTATGGGTGATACCTGCATACAGGGTGACTNCGACTGAATACAAACCTGTCTCGTTGCAACTATAACTGATCGAGAATGACAGGGTATTTTATGAAGTTCCACAATATCATAGAAACCAAGCAGCCAATCAAGGACTCAAGGAATGGAATCACCCAAATACATGAATGGACTATTTTTGATTTCCATAAATACCAACTGACTTGGACACTTCTTCAGTTGTGCTTAGTCAGTTGCTGTTGTTCAAACTAACTGTAGATTGACTGACTTCAATATGAATGAGACATGAATAGAGTTCTTTCTTATCTCAGTGCAAGTGTACTAATGAATTATATTAACAGCTATATATAGGTGATGGCCTAGAGGTTAACGGATCGGGCTGATGAAAAGACAGTCGGATTTCACTCCTTGGAGGTAGTTACTGTGTCTAGCCACACTGATGAGACGTGAAATGTTGAAACAGGGTGACTGTGGATGACTTTATATATATATATATATACACACACACACACAAGCAAAGATGCTGATAGGTATGCGTCCTGCATCACTGATGCACAAAAATCTAAAAAGGACACTGTAAAATCATATCCATGCATTCCAGTGTTTGTTTGTTTTTTTTTACCTTCTTGACATCGGAAAAAAAGACATCTGGAACTGCTGAATTGAATAAAATCTCTTCGACAGAAGATTTCTGAAACTGAAGCTGTTGTTAGTGACCGTCCATTCTATTTTGCATCTCATACCTTTCAAATTCTCTGCACGCTCGTGTCTGTGTTTATGTTCAACAATGTCTGATTATCATTCCAGGTTTCTTTACACCACCAAACCAGTATAAACCCAATGCTTCAAGCAAATTATAAAAAAAACATATATGGATATTATACACACATATGTATATATGTATATCTTATTATAATGGAGATTGTGTGTTTTTCTGTCTGTAACCGAAACTATATTACTAATCGAGTCACAATTAACATAGTTATTTACTTCATATTCTCCATGATTTTATTTATATTTAAACCTGAATTATTAATAAAATTGCTTTACCTTTTTTATTAGTGTTGTCCATATCTACATACAAATAACATGCAATTGTATTTATATATACAAAAAATAGCGGTTTGCAGTGTGAATGGGAAGGCTAATTTGCATATAGATATTAAAAATGTGATTTTATTAAATGTGTGCTTAGTATTATTGATTTCTAATTGTTTGGTTTTATTTTAATGAAATATAAGCAAAGAATCTCTTCAATGAATCTTAATGAAATCCATTAACAAGAAAATAACTGTCATTTTATTCTTTATTTCCTAATTTAACTAAATAGTTAAATAAGTAAAATTCAGCAATGAAGAACGGGAGTGATGGAGAGTAAGTTTCATTTCTTATTTTTCTATTATACCCCCACTGTGTTACATATCTTTTTATCTGCCTTCTTATTAGACTTTCTAATTTAATATGATATTTTATTATATTAAAACTTAAATACTTGCACTCGGAGGGTGCATATATTTGCTAGTATCGATAATATCCGTATAAGTATGTGTGTATATAATGTATATATATATATATTAAATAGGTATACATGCTCAATTATTTATGCAAAAACACGCCCACACTATTTTACACATTTCTAACCAACCGCCATCAACTTGTCGCTCACATCTACACAAATAGGCATGTGAGAGTTAAGATTTTTTTTTAAATCCATTTCAAACTGCTACCTCCTTGGGCCAGTGCCTACCCTGGGGCAATATATTGAGACTATATAAAGTGGAAGACTTCCATGATTCAATCACACTTTGATTTTATCTGCTTATGTGACATTGACAATTATTCATCAAGAGAAGGTAAGATGTTGTCCTTACTTCTAGTTCTTACCAAAATACTGCAAACCTTTGATTTAACCTCGTATCTAAGGAATTACTAAAAGCCATTATCTAATGCAAGTAACTTTTTTATTCACTTCTTATATAATACAAACACCGAGGACAAATAAAAAACAGCCTAAATAAGAATGGAAAATACACCGTGATGGTTATTATTATCACAAGGCGTGCCCTCATAATCTTATAAGTCAAATGAAATTGAATAAATATTAATGTCTGGACGGATGTTCTTGTTTCCCCGAGATTCCAATGATTGGTACGGGTTTACTTTTGCTTTGCTAAGTCACAATAATACAGTCGTGACAATCGTTCCAGCTGATATTTTATTTATTGATACATTGACCAGCCAGAATCACAGAGGTGGTCAAACTTGATGCCATTTGTCTGGAAAATTTGATAACAAACTGATGTTTGTCATATGGATTATGATTCCTGACTGAAAACACAAAACTTATGTGTTTCTATTAGCTTATATGAATAAATTTAGGAAGCGTGTGGTGTAATGGGAAATGGACTCATCACCCCGAGTTCAAATCTTGGATGTGGTAATTGCATTTCACTTAGTACTTAATACAACTTGGGAAAGGTATGAATCCCTCCAGCTATGGATAAATAGTAGGGCAGACTGGGCTCTTTAACCTTGGTTAGGCAACCGGTGTTGGAGAAGGAAAACTCTGAATTCAAACCTGTTGAACTCCACTTAAAAAATTGACCCATGCAGAGGGGTTGGTATATATATATATAAACCATCTACCAAATCAATACTGAATGAATACTGATCACCTTGTTTAAATTGCTACAGTTCTGTTTTAATTCTAAGTTTTAAATTATTTCTTTAATTCCAATCGTGTGAAAATGTTTCTAATTAAACAATGTATTTTTATGTTCACATTCCCATTTGTCTATATCACTAAAGGGCTGACTTCTGAAGATGGTCGGAAAATTAAAACGGAAAGTTTTTTGGTGGTCCCCAATGACAGTTTAACTACAGTCTATGAATTAACATTTTGCGAATTGGGTTATGGTTTTAGGGGATTAAGGTTGTTTTTAATTACGTATTGCTTAAAAAAAATAAACAAAAAAAACCCAAATTACTACACATTTAATTAACCATTGGAATTAATTATTGAATCTATTATTGAGACAATTGTTTGTGTTAATATAGCAATGTATAATTTCAATTAAACTTAGTTTAAAAAAATATTTTTCAACATTAAATGTATAGTAAGTAATGTCATCGTGGTGGCCTAAAGTCGGTCTCAGCCATACAGCGAGGGAGTCTATACCCTTTTCACTAGCGCTAGACCAAGGAGATTGTTTTTGCGTCTAAGGTGGAGCGCCATACCTACCATCAGCTCCTTACTTTACCGCACATATCCCTGTGCTACTCATACGCTGAGGAACTAGGAACCTTTAAAAAAATAAACAACAACGCTGAGTTGGCGAGGACCGGTATCGAACTAGGAACCTTGTGGTTTCTAGCCAAATGCTAGGTTAGCTCAGGCAGTAGAGCATTCGGCAAGAAACCACAAGGTTCCTAGTTCGATACCGGTCCTCACCAACTCAGCGTTGTTGTTTATTTTTTTAAAGTAATACGTAATTAAAAACAACCTTAATCATAGACTGTAGTTAAACTTTCATTGGGGATCACCAAAAAACTTTCCGTTTTAATTTTCCGACCGTCTTCAGAAGTCAGCCCACTAAAGTTAAAACTTTTGGTAATTCCTTTGTTTCCTCTTGATTTCCTGTCATGTCTTGAAGGATTTCTGGTGTGGCATTGTTCTTTTACCAAATTGACATCTGCCCAAAGATCTGAAGATAATTCTTTCTTGTGATCTACCTTTATACTCCAACGTATACAATTTGTCACATGTTGAACAGAGGGAATCAATCAATCCTTGAAGTCAATTATTCACTCAATCTAACAGGAGTGCTAGTGGTACCATGTAACTCAATACTACCTGCCACTTGATGAAATGGTGTGCACTAAAATGGCCGTGGCACCAAGCTCACCTGCTAAGGATAGTGACTAGACATCTGGCAAAATGACCTCAGAGAGTATGAAACTTTTTTTGGGTTATTTCCTATAAGTCTAACATAAACAAAGGGGAACTACTCTTGTACTAGATAGTGGGTTGACTCCCCCCCCCCCAAAGTTATTTCCTTTCGACTGATGGTGAGGTTCCAGTTCTGGAGGTTTGCGCCCTGGTTCCCTCTGACCTGGAGTGGTAGTACCTGTTAGGGTCCCATCTATGGGTTAAATAGAAAAATGTATTTATACAAAATTGTGTTATCCATTAAGAATTGATTTATTTCAAAACTTTGTCGGCATTAAATGACCCACTGAGGTCGATATGCCGTAAAACCAAACCACATGCCCACGTCAAGTCTATAAGTTTAAGTGGTAGATTCTAGCAAACCTTTTATACCAAAATAATCCAACATTTGGATACCCTTACTCTTATGTTTGGTCAATTTAGTGTTACATAATAAATAGGGTAGCCTATTCATTTTGTAATGTAGTGTAAAAATATTTGAATTTAAAAGTTAATATTTTTTATTTATTACCATAAGGGTAATAAGGTTAGGAAAATCAGATAGGTGCTAGATCTTGACGTGACCAGCCGATTGATTGAAGCCCATTTCTGACCGCCCATCTAGTCCAAGATAGGGCCAAAGTGGAGTACTGCAAGTCATGAGCTGCTTATCCACCTGGGTTCTATCCTTAAGCATCACAGGTCGCCACCCACAGGTGGCCCCATTAGGGGAGTCTCTGCAGAGGTGCAGTTGGTGCATTCTAATGCCCCAGCCGACAGGGCAGACCTGCAGCCAAGGAGTTTGCTCAACCGAAGGATTCTAATCAACACTAAAGGACACAAAGAAAGAACCAAAGGATTTTACCCAACACTAAGGGACACCGAGGAACAACCAAAGTATTCTTCACTAAAGATCACCCTCTGCTTAACACAGGGGATCTCTCCTGTAAAGTGCTCTCAATTGAAACCTAAAAATGGCCGCAAAAATCGTAACACCAAAAGTGCTTCAATCAAAGGAAAACTCACAGGAATGCCAAGGGGACTATTTTATAAATAAAACAATTATCATGGAACAGAGGCAATACTGAGCAAGTGCATACCAACGGGTGAAAAAAATCCAACATTTGCATAAAGGAAACCCAATATCCTTCAGGTGAAATCTATATTACAAGGAATAGAAGTTCTTACTCAAAAAATGAGTTGCAAGGGCAGTTACTTTACAGTCAGAAATGTGGGGGCTGCCTTTTTTTAGCACGTGCCCAGGGGAATCCCTGCTAAGTGGACTACCTTCCGCATTACGATGAAATCTGTATTTTTATTCAATCCCATCTGTTTAAAATAGCCACATAGCTAGTTTAGTGCATATCTATCTATTTATTCCAGGCTGTTCAAATATATATATATATATATATATGTGAGAAGAAAATATTTTTTAGTGTCAATACTTAAGCATTTCGGTATATTGTACCATCTTCAGGACACTGTTAATAACATCATATTCACATATTCACTGTACACTTAACATCTTTCATTTTGTTCCTCACATAAACATTACTTAACAGTGTCCTGAAGATGGTACAATATACCGAAATGCTTAAGTCGACACAAAAAAATTGTTTTCCTGATCATAACATCCTGTGTTTGTTATATTTTTAAAATATTTTCTTCTCATATTGTCGGATACTTTTTCCTCACCGTATCTCCATATATATATATATATATATATATATATATATATATAATATAATGATAAATATATAAAGGTTTTATATATTTAATGACATAGGAACAGTCACAACCATTGGTTTCATGCATGCGTAACCGCAAACATTAGTCAGGTGACATTGGGGTTTTATGTCCAAATGCAAAGAAAATCGGAAAAAAATCGAAAATTTCAAAAAGTTTTATAGACATAGGAATAGGATGTATTTTTGATTGGATAAAAGGTTATGCGTGTGTATGTGGTGTTGTTATGAATGTGTATGTGTGTTTATTGACATTGCAAAAGGTTATGTGTACAAGTCAGTGGATCTCACACACATTCACATTATTCTGCGATTGTGCAACATTTAATAATAATAGTTCTATATTATATTGAGCACTCTTCAAATAATACAACACTTTGGCATACCGTTCCAGTAAAAGCTGAAACAGTGCCAATCCCACACTATAGTTATATATATATATATATATATATATATATATATATTTACAAACCCATCTGCAAGAGAAGGATGTGACATAAGGTCAATTTCTTAAGCGGAGTTCAACAGGTTTGAATTCAAGAGTTTTCTTCTCCTAGACCGGTTGCCTAACTAAGGTTAGAGAGACCAGTCTGCCCTACAATTTATCATTAGCTGGAGGGAGAGTAGGATTCATACCTTTCCCAAGGGTATTAGCGCTAAGTGAAATGCAGTTACCACATCCAGGATTTGAACTCGGGATGACGAGTCCATTTCCCATGACTTTAACCATTACACCATGCGTTTCCATATATATATATATGTATAAAGATGAACTGAAGAGTTCATATGATAACATCATATCTATTGCTGATGACTTTTTTGACCAATTGGAT
>CM042167.1:4877290-4924291 GCA_023376005.1 Doryteuthis pealeii
TATTAAAACTTAAATACTTGCGCCCGGAGGGTGCATATATTTGCTAGTATATATAATATTGGCTATTGAATCAATCATCTTCCTATACATATATAAAGGGCAGTTGTGTGTATATGTATGTCCGGAAGAAACTTCGAAAATAAAACAATTAATGACAAAGTAAATATATATATACACATTAGATATGACCAGTGCTTGGTTTTTTAGCAAAAATAATAGAGATTTGATTTATGTTCGTGAAGATAATTAAAAAATAAAATTTAAATGATAACAGCATGGATTTTTTTAAATTTGATATTTTAGATAGTAGACATTAACATTTCTTTTCAGAGTAGCTGGATCAATACAAGGTCTATTTTTTTTTACATAGAGATTTAAATGGGGCATCCCATGTGGATTCAAATCACGATTAAGTAATAATGGATCTGCAGGACTAACTTTAAAAATCATCCTCTACCCAGGCGATGCCGGATAGCCACTGCTAGTCTACAATAAAGACCTATTTTTTTTCATTATAACTGAAGGCTATACATACCATAATGGAAACACCAGCACTTTAAAATCAAGGTAAGACAGTCTAAACAGACTTTTATTTAGATGTTTACATATATATATATTTAAGAAATGGATATAAAGTAACCTACTCGAGTTTTATCATCTGAATCGTCAGGGTTACATCTGCTGAATTAATCGAGTTTTCGATTAATATCAGTTGGTACCACGTATGTCTGTTGAAACGGGTCTTATCTTTTGTAGATGAACGCGGGTTTATGGATTCAAAACTCATCGTGAACCGTTTTTGTTTATTGGATTAAAATATGTGAATTAATTAGTGGGAATTATTTTTTCAATTACAATTTATTGAAAGGTAGATTACAGGGCGTAATAGTGGTTAAAATAAATATATATATATATATATATATATATATATATATCAATAAAGGAAGAACTCAATACAGTAATCCCATAATAAATTTATTTCGACAAAAATTGGGGCCCATATAAATCTAAGTTGATTTAAACCGGCTCCCCAAGTTTTTGCCTCATCAGATGGGTAACAATTCACTTATGAACAAGCATATCACAAAAAACCCCAAAGAGCTGAATATATGTAAGTTCAACCAAAAACAAAAAAATAATTTAAAAAAATTATATATATTTTTTAACAGTGTGGGAGTGTAACCATAGAAACAGGAAGTGAATGAAAAAAAGAGATACATCTCAAAGTTGATTTCTAGGGTGTCCAGACAGACAAAAGGTGACATGACAGAAAAAACAGAAAGTATATTAAAATATAAAAAGACAAGTAAAATAAAAAGATTTTAAATTTAAACATTAGAGTATAATGATGTATAAAAGAAAATACTAGTTAAGATATAAATAATAAAATAAATTAATAGAAGATAATAAAATTAAAAAATAATAATAAATAAAGAAAATAAAAATTAATTAAAAAAAATAATAATACTAATAAAAAAATAATACTCAGAAGAGTCCTGGAGACCTGAGGAGACTTGCTATCACTCGGACTCCAGTGAAAGACCATCAGCTAACACTGATGTGAAAACTCAAAAGGAGTAATAATAATAATAAAAAAAAAAGGTTATTTTACATTGAGCTCTCTTTAGTGATTTATGATTCACTGTATTTATACATACTGGATCATCAATATTAGTACAGTGGATCTAGAAATCACATATAGAATCATCCCTTACTACCAAGTTTTGGATAAATCTCTTATATATATATATATATATATATATATATATATATAACACCTCTGCAGGTTTTCATACCAAAAAATAACTTTCCGGAAGCTGCCATTGACCTAGAGACGAGTGTAACAGATTATACAGGGAGAAATACCACCAATTGTGAAACATATATATATATACATATATATATATATACATATATATATATACTTATGCAAGTCTCTTTGTACAAAGTCTGATTTGGACTCATCAATCCGCAGGACTCTTTTCCAGGTACGGATGCTTCACAACTGGTGGATATTTCCCTCTGCATAATCTGTCACACTCACCTCTAGGTCAATGGCAGCTTCCGGAAAGTTATTTTTTGGCATGAAAACCTGCAGAGGTGTTTGTTGGGGGGTATGTCTACCGAGTTGTATTTCTTAGTCCTCATTCCAGGAATCCTAAAATTATCTAACAGAGGAAAATGGTTTGGCTGTGAAAGTTGGAACAGATGAGAGACAATGCTTTTAGTCATAAGATGTGGATAACCAGATTGCCGTGAAATAATGCCACTTGGCCAGAATTTGGAAAACATAATTTATTGGAATGACAGAACACTATGCCAACACTATTGACAGGTGATACAATCTTATTATAATGGAGCTTCTGTGTTTGTCTGTAACCGTAAATTTTATGTCCCATTCTCCATGATTTCTTTTTTATTTAAACATCAATTATTAATAAAATTGTTTTACATTATTAATACTGTTGACCATATCTACATACTAATAACATGCAATTATTATTATTTGGATTATTTGGATTATTGTCCTTATCTTCATTGTTATCTGTACAACATTTCGACCGATGTGCCTTCCGGCCTTCTTCAGGTATTTCTTGTCAGACTCGGGAACTTTCTCGGACTTGGGAACCTTCTTGTCATAATTGGGAGCCATCACAGAACTTTAAACCTAACCCTTTATTCAATCCACAGGGTATCCTGTTCTCATTCCGCTAACCATAGCTGGGGTACAGATGTTAAGCTGTGTTAACTATTATTCTATGTTACTGCTGCCCCTAACCAGGAATGAACCTGCAATCTGTCATTTAGAACTGTCTTAACCTAACTCCTTTATCCACTTTATCTGTACAACATTTCGGCCAACGTACCTTTCTTGTTGGACTTGGGAACATTATCGGACTTGGGAACGTTATCGGACTCGGGAGCCATCACGGAAATTTGAACAACCCTTTATTCAGTCCACAGAGGTATCCTGTTCTCATTCTGCTAACCATAGCTGGGGTACAGATGTTAAGCTGTGTTAACTATTATTCTATGTTACCGCTGCCCCTGACCAGGATTGAACCAGCAGTCTAGAGATAACTGTCACTTAGAACTGTCTTAATCTAACTCCTTTACCCACCAGGATATGTATCCAATTGGACATATAGCCTAGAGGATAAAGGAGGGACTCATTCAAAGCAAATATGTGCATCCTAGGATGCTCTAAATCAAAAAGCTATCAGCATCACTTATATATATATATATATATATATATATAATATACCAAACTTGTTGGTAAACCCTTGTGGTAAGAAAAAACCCAGCAAATAGTTTGATTGTAAAATATACTACCAAACATCACCTGGGAGAAAAAATCTTTTGGAAAAAAGAAAAGACCAAGATAGTCATACCAACCGAAAATAATCCGTTGATATTATAATACTTGGCCAAAAGAAAAAACAATATATATATATATATATATATATATATGAAAAATATATATTCATACAAAAACTGCTAGGATATACTAAAGCTAATAAGTAAAGAGTGCTCAATACTTAAGTAGAGCAAATAATAAAGATAAACCTAATGAGTCAGATATACCTACTAAAAGTTTCACTTAGTGCTCTTCAGGGCCAAGATCTATCAATCTATCTATATATATATATATATATATATATATATATATATATATATTTAGGCAATATTTCTTCTTGTAGGCATATATTGAAATGGAACAACCCATTGTTGTACGGTTTCAAAATTACCCTGAAGATGGCCCACGATAGGCTGGAAAGTACTAGGTCAATCAACTATGGCAAATACATCAGCCAATTTTCGTCAGATATTATTAAAACAATCCGGCAATATGAAAGGATAAAAGAAAAAATTTGCAGACAAAAAATGGCTGCAATGTTCAACAATATATATATATAAGTATAGATAAAAGGCTATGAAAACACACAATGCTGTTAAAATGAAAATATTTTATATCATATTCATAGCTAATATTGAACAATATTTCAATTTATAAAAATCATCATCAGAGCTTGTTTTTAATCCGGACTCATCGAGAGAGAAGCTGAAAATAATTTGAATTCAAAATTAAAAACATTTTGAACATCAATGTTTTTCCTTTTGAATTTAAATTACTTTCTGCTTCTCTCTCGATGAGTCCGGATTAAAAACAAGCTCTGATGATGATTTTTATAAATTGAAATATTGTTCAATATTAGCTATGAATATGATATAAATATTTTCATTTTAACAGCATTGTGTGTTTTCATATCCTTTTATCTATACTTATACCTTATTTCATTTCTTTACTCTTAACTTATATATATATATATACAAAGGTATTATGAAGATGTATTTGCCAGAGTGCATATCTGCATATAGTAAGTACAAATCATTTTTGAGTATATCCTGCTTTTTGTAAATCTTATATCTCCATCTTTTCAAGCATCTTAAGAATTCCTAAGAAATTTCCATATCAAGATATCAAGATCCTCATAAAATCAAGAAATGATAAAAAGAAATAAAAGTCTTTGTCTTAATCTCAATATTTATTCCTTATAATCAAACGTTAACTGCGCTTGTTCTATTGTTTCTTTTCCTTTCAAGTTTAAATATCAAATTCCACATCTTTGTGTTAAGTCGCAATTAAAGTGTAATAGTTTGAGAAAAGATAGAATTGAACAAATGTTTCCCAAGTGAAAAACTTGGATAATTCATGATGTGAATTTATTGATTTCGACTTTTACTGAATTTTCAACTTGAAATTACAAAGATCTAAGAGATATGTTTGCAAAAGTGAGCCGTCTTTTACATTTCATGAATAAAGATGGGCAAAACAGATGCAAATACAATTGTTTTTCTATCACAATTGAAACTTATTTTCCATGCTCAGTGGTCAGATCAGCAGACTGAAGGTTGTTGAATTGAAGATTCTGTTGCTTTCAAATTCTCATTTATTGTTACAATCTTATGGGCCATCCCTTTAGCCTTCAAGCAAGAGCGCTTGTCCAGTGGAAATCCTTGGTAATCCTTTGGTAAAGAATCCTCAGTATTGTAAGTTCCTTCATTAACGGTTTGCAAGTGGACTATAAAAGTATCAGTGTTTAAGTAGTGAATCAGCCACGCATTATGGATGTTGATTGGCTGGAGGAATAAACCACATGAACTCACCCAGTCTATAAATTTAGGTGGGGAATTGTAGCACACCTTATATACAAAAATATTACAACACTTGCCATCTTATTTTTTTTTGAAATTACTAAGATCTAAGAGATATGTTTGCAAAAGTGAGCTGTCTTTTACATTTCATGAATAAAGATGGGCAAAACAGATGCAAATACAATTGTTTTTCTATCACAATTGTTGAAACATATTTTCCTTGCTCAGTGGTCAGATCAGCAGACTGAAGGTTGTTGAATTGAAGGTCCTGTTGGATTTATATTTACTAAGATTTTCTTAGTCTGGCATCCTATTCGTGTCGAGGGTTGGTAAATATGTATATAAACATATAGCAATATAAGTATACAAATATATAGGCATATAATGTATACAAATATATATATATGTATATATATATATAGGCAATATAATGTATATAGGCTATATGATATATAAATATATAGGCTATATGATGTAATATATATATATGCAATATAATGTATATAATGTATATAAATATAGGCTATATAATGTATATAATGTATATAAATATATAGGCTATATAATGTATATAAATATATAGGCAATATAATTTATATAGCAATATAATGTATATAAAATATAAGGCTATATATGTATATAAATATATAGGAAATCCTGGAAATCAACTGTTGTTTTGCCACTTACCTCCTATCACACAAACCATTCAATGAAGACACACAAGATATGCTGGGAGCAAAGA
This sequence comes from Doryteuthis pealeii, assembly GCA_023376005.1. NCBI lineage: Eukaryota > Metazoa > Mollusca > Cephalopoda > Myopsida > Loliginidae > Doryteuthis > Doryteuthis pealeii. Next base: position 4,883,190 of record CM042167.1, read on the forward strand.
TGAACTCATATGAGCCGCCTTTAACATTTCATGAATAAAGATGTGCAAAACAGATGCAAATACAATTGTTTTCTATCACAATTGTTGAAACTTATTTTCCTTGCTCAGTGGTCAGATCAGCAGACTGAAGGTTGTTGAATTGAAGGTCCTGTTGGATTTATTTTACTAAGATTTTCTTAGTCTGGCACATCCTATTCGTGAGAGGGTTGGTAAATATGTTGATTATGTTGTTCATTAAAGTCATCTCTATAAACGTATATACCAAATAATATATATATATATATATATATATATATATATATATATATCTAGTATATATATATATATATATATATATACGTTATACTCTACTGGACTGCAGAGCATATATACATATATGGTTAGAGTCATGGAAATGGACTTGTCACCCGAGTTCAAATCCTGTATGTGGTAATTGCATTTCACTTAGCTTAATACTCTTGGGAAAGGTATGAATCCTACTCTCCTTACAGCTATGGAAAAATAGTAGGGCAAACTGGGCACTTAACCTTGGTTAGGCAACTGGTCTAGGAGAAGGAGAACTCTGAATTCAAACCTGTTGAACACTGCTTTAAAAATTGACCTTGTGTCACATCCTGCTCTGTGTGGGTTGGTTGTGTGTGTGTGTGTGTATATATATATATATATATATATATATGGTATTTTACTTTTTTATTTATTTGCCAGCAGAATCTGGATACCAAGAGAAGTAGCTGAAAGTTATCAATTTTTTACTGTTTTGGATTTTAGAAAATTTACAGAAAACATATATTGTTCATTTCTACAAATATATATATATATATATATATATATATATATGGGTAAAATAGTAGGGCAGGCTGGGCTCTTTAACCTTGGGTAGTTAACCAGTCTAGGAGAAGAAAACTCTGAATTCAAAATTCCTGAGGTCAGTCGTTGATTGGGTTATGTGGTATTCCTTGTGCACCAATTATTTCATAAAACTACAGAATGATCCAACACAAGCCGTCACCCCTATAAACAAAACACTGAGTTGGTTGTTCACTGAATGAACATTTTATATATATATATATATATATATATATATATATATACTTTGGTTGAACTCGAGTGACAATTGGGGATTGCAACACCAGTTCCACCCTGACACCAAAAAGATGGCCGAACAGATTGAACAGAAACTTGTACGACAGGAATTGTCACTCGAGTTCAACCAAACATGTTTAAAGAGAAAATGCTGCCAAAATACACCTATATTATATTATATATATATATAATATATATATATATATATATATATATATATACATTTCTACTTTTTTTCTGCTTAGATGCACAGATAACAAACAAAGTTGTAAATAAATAGCTGAAAGTTATCAATTTTTTACTGTTTTTAGATAATTTGTTCATTTCTACAAATACATATATACTGTTTAGCTCAGTCAGTAGAGCGTTCGGCTAGAAACCACAAGGTTCCTAGTTCGATTCTGGCCCTCGCCAACTCAGCGTATGAGTAGCACAGGGATCTGTGCGGTAAAGTAAGGAGCTGATGGTAGGTGTAGCGCTCCACCTCAGATGCAAAAATAATCTCCTTGGTCTAGCGCTATTAAAACTGACTGGCTGATACCGACTTTAGGCCGCCCCGACGACTTTTTTACTATATATATATATAATATATATATGGGTAAAATAGTAGGGCAGACTGGGCTCTTTAACCTTGGGTAGTAACCAGTCTAGGAGAAGGAAAACTCTGAATTCAAAATTCCTGAGGTCAGTCATTGATTCGGTTATGTGGCATTCCTTGTGCACCAATTCTTTCCTATCAACTGTGCCAAAAAGTGCAGAATGGTCCAACACTGTGTTGGTTGTTCACTGAATTAACATTTTTTTTAAATATATATATATATATATATATATATATATATATATATATTTATATATATATATACGTATATACATTTCTACTTTTTTTTCTGCCTAGATGCACAGCTAACAAACAAAGTTGTAAATATGATGGCAGCAATGAAAAAGAAAAAGATTAAATACAAAAGTAACCACTTTGGTAATTGTATCAACAAGCTAAGCAACAAAAAATACAGATGTATGCAGAAGTTAAATTCCACACATTTTGGAGCTTTATTCTTTTATCTTTCAGATTTCCAAAGAATCTCCTGGTTTCCTTTACCGTTTTCACTGACTGTTCTATTCTATTTGTCTTTTTCTATTCAATTAAGGTAACAGTTCCATGAAGAATTCCCAGCATAAATTCACACAACAATTGGTAAAAAAATGGTTATGGCACCAAAGGATAAGAAATTCTTGCAAGTGAAAGGCAAAGAGGAAAATATTGGAAAGCTGTCATAAGCAGATGATGAAAAGACATATTCACACACAAACGTTACATATGTTATATATATATATATATATATATATATATATATATATATATAAGACATATTCACATACAAACGTTACATGTTTTTATATATATATATATATATATAATATATAAACTCTGATAAAACTGAGACATCTCAGCTATCGATGGCAGACTCATAAACTCGGAAGAACAATTTAGGTACTTAAGCAGTAATATCTCATCCACAGAAAACGATGTTAATGCACGCATAGGTAAGGCATGGGCCGCTATATAGTCCAATCTTAAAAATATCCATATGGGTGAAAAGAAGAGAAAATAATCTTTCTCAATATATAATTTGTATGAGTCTTTATCCAGTGAATTATTTTTTATAGCGAGTTAGAAAAAAATTATTTTGCTTTGGACAACAAAAATATGTTTTGACGAAAAATCAAATCTTATTCATATTCTTGCTAGTGTAGAGGATTATGAGAATGTGTTCAATTATATTAGAAATGACGAATAAAAAATATATGACACAGTTTAGGCAGAAAATACGGAGAAATGATAAAACAAATGCATATAATTATAAAATAACAAATAAATTTATTCAGAGAATAAATTTGCAACAATATGTGAAATGTTCAAAAGGGATAGTGTAGATATGATATGTGTAATGTAAAATGTAAAAGTTTGTATGTTAAGTTTGGAAAAGTTCATTTAGATGTGGACAGAAATGAGAATCAAGTTTGTATATATGACCTGCTGAAAACGGATTCTTAATGAAGGTAGAACGAAGTGGTAGAATACTGGTAGTAGTAGTAATTGTGTTGAGGCAGTGAAGTCGTTTGTTCGAACACCTGTTTCTTGGTCGTTGTTCTATCTGGCAGCGAGACGAGATCTCTGTGTTTGTTTGTCGTTGGGTATGTCCGGTTTGGGTGTGAGGTGAAGTCTGTCTCGCTGCTAGCGAAATGAATTCTGTCTAATTGTTGATTTCATTTTCGTCTTTTATGATACTTTATAGGATCAAAGAGTAATTAACTTTTTGGCGCAAACGAGCGGGCGTAGTAGAAAGCAATACTAACCTAGCCAATCAATTCTGATTTTTGTGTAAACATTTGCCCTAATCACTTTCGTTTTTAATCTCTTTTCCTTAAGTTTGGGAAAAGGATTGTGTTGTGTGTTTGTTTTAATTTCTTTCCCTTAAATTTGGGAAGAGAAATGTATACGTGTATTTATTTAAAAAATATAGAATTGTATTCTATACTAGTATATATAAAAGTGTATCTGTAAAATCTCCAAGAGCAGATTACAGTCACAATGAAGTTGTCACTGTTAGCCAATCAGAATCCAGCATAATCTTAAGGAGGAACAAAAGAACAAAGTGTTGTCATACTGAGACAGTAAATACATACTTAACTCTGGTATTTACTTAAAAGACAGACTTTTTCTCTTTAAGAGAAGCAGTTTCCCACACCCTTCAAGTAGACAGGGGGTGGGGAGGTGTCTAGCAAGACATGTGGGTCACTGCTGTGTGCTAAAAATAGTCTGTCTGTCTGTCAGTGACAGCATCAGATCATAATATGAGTTGATCAATAAGTCAGTGGCCTGTGATGGTGTAATTAGCTGAAATTCAATAGGAAATTTCATTGTGTGATATCAAGATCAATAAGATTAATAATGCAATGCTTTGACAAGGAAGGAGATTATGTTGGAAAATAAATATTTATTGTGTAAAATGAATGCTTTTATCATTATAAAGTTACAGACTTACTGTTTCATTTGTATGTGTGTATAAGTGGATATATATATATTTGTGTATGTATTTGATCCACACACATACATATTCATATATATATATTATATATATATATATATATATATATATATATGCATGTGTATGTATGAGCCATCTGTAATTTGGTGAGATGTATGTCTGCGCCCTTGGGAGAGATGTGTCTGTATACATGCCTGTATGCCTCTGCTTATATATATATATATATGTATGTGTAGAAAGAAAGTGAATCCGACGGTATGTAGTATATTAAGAAAAATGAAAAACACAGGTTTAAATGGGTTAAGTGGTGAGTTTATTGGCCGATGCTGCAGTGTTTCAATCTATTTATTAGATCATCTTCAGGGCATAAGATAAGAAATTATTTATCACAGAATAACGAGAAAAGCAAGTGGTAATCCTTGTCATTCAGTCTGTTAAAAAATTTTTTGACGTTTGAAAATATATATATATATATATATATATACACACACACACACACACACACACACAAACACATACATACATACATATAAAAATATATATATATGTATAGAGGAAAAAGAAGGTCCTGAATAAAACCATTCTCACCACTAGCTGGGCGTTTGTGTGTATATAAATATATATATGTTGAAAAGAAAAATAAACAAAGGAAAGAAAATGCTGAATGGATGAAATAGATTTTATTTTACTAACACGTGTTTCGGCCAGGAATTTATTCATGCACTCTATCTATTATTATTTTAAATACAAAATAAAATAATAATAATAGAAAACTACAAAATCTTTTAGTATACAAGGAATAACGGCCTTCGTCAGAGTAAATTCTTTGGTGTTTTAAATCAAAATGGTTAAAATACGGAGAATTTCTGAATTCTTTTTTTAACATTTCAGAAATTCATCCAGCATTTTCTTTCCTTTGTTAATTTTTCTTTTCAACATACTGTCAGATTCACTTCCATTTTCAACTTATATATATATATATATATATATAGGGAATTTTAAACAGAGATTCTACTCTCATAATGAATCATTGAGGAATAAGAATAAAAGGGCAGCTACAATGCTTGCAAACCGCGTATGGGAGTGCATAGACGAAGGGACCCCATATAAAATAGAGTGGAAGATATTGGAACAGCACAAACCATATATTAATGGATCCAAGTGATGTGGACTATGCTCTGCAGTAAAATCCCGGATCCTACAAGGTCTAAATTCAATGGAAAAACATCTAAATACGAAATCAGAAATCCTCAGAGCTTGTCCACACAGAAATAAATTTTTATTTGGATCTTGGACTGAAAATGTAATGGAATACAGTATATATGTATGTATAGTGCAATATTTCACACTTTTTCATTCAACAATTTTTAAATAGACTGACCGACGATGCAAAAGAGTCTTGCAGATTTCTTATTTTCTGTGATACATTTATTTTCCTCAAACTAATGAAAGCCCTGATGAAGATCTATTGAAACAGATCGAAACACTGCAGTTTAAGCGAAATAAACATTACTCGTTTATGAACCTGTTTTTTTTCAATTTTTCATAATATTACATACTGTCGGATTCACTTCCACTTTTTCTTCATTCTCTACTGTGTAACTCAAGTTTCCTGCAGCTTATTCTTACTCAAAAACCAAGCCCTGGTGATATTTAATGTGTATATGTATTTACTTTATCGTTAATTGTTTTTTTATTTTTGCAGTTTCCTCCAGACATACATTTACACACAACTGTCCTTTATGTATAGATATCTTTATTCATTGCATGGAATATTTTGTGACCCTAGGTTTCATGCTTTTTATGCATTCACCAGACAGATGTGTGTGTGTGCTTATATATATATATATATATATATATATAGATATTTAATCTACCAAACTTGTTGGTAAATCCTCGCGGTGTGAAAAAACCCAGCAAATAGTTTGATTGTAAAAATATACTACCAAACATCACCCGGGGAGAAAAAAAATATTTGGAAAAAAAGAAAAGACCAAGATAATCGTACCAACCAAGAATAATCTATTGGTACAATATTAGGCCAAAAAAAAAACAATTTATATATATATATATATATATATATATATATATATATATATATATATATATAAGATATATATATTCATACAAAACTGCCAGGAAACTAAAGCTAATAAGTAAAAAGTGCTCGATGCCTAAGTAGAGCAAATAATTATAGATTTATAATAATAATAATAATAATAGATTTATCTTATATATATATATTGCATTGCATTGCATAGCCTAAGCAGTATGTCATTGAACTTTCCTATCTTCCACACCTAAAAAAAAAATGCAGTATATAGACAAAATAGAATAGATAAATGGACGAAAGGCTGCATCCTCCCATTCCCTAAAAAGGGAGATCTCGGAATCGCTAAAAATTACAGAGGCATAACTCTCACTGCTATTGCAGCCAAGATATATAATGCCCTTCTACTTAATCGCATCCGACCCGAAATAGAAAAAATCCTTAGGAGAAACCAAAATGGATTCCGCAGAAATCGATCCACAACCTCTCAGATCCTGACTATTCGACGGATCATAGAAGGGGTACAAGCAAAGAATCTAGAGGCAACGTTATTATTCGTAGATTTCTCCAAGGCATTCGATTCCATACATAGAGGAAAAATGGAACAAATACTATTAGCATATGGCCTCCCCAATGAAACGGTTTCAGCTATAATGATGCTATACAAAGACACTAAAGCGATGGTACGCTCACCTGATGGCGACACAGATTTCTTTGACATCGCCGCTGGAGTCCTTCAAGGAGACACACTGGCACCATATATATTTATAATATGTCTAGACTACGTACTCCGAACATCATTAGATACCATAAAAGAAAAAGGTTTCACACTAAAAAAGGCAAGAAGCAGGCGATATCCCGCACAAACAATCACAGATGCGGACTATGCTGATGACCTTGCACTTCTTGCAGATACACCGGCAAAGGCTGAATCACTGCTACATAGCTTGGAGAGGCAGCAAAGAATATAGGCCTCTATGTGAACTCCGGTAAAACAGAGTTCATGAATTTCAAAAATAAAGGAGACATCTCCACACGACGGCAAGCCTCTTAAGCCAGTAGAACAATTCACATACCTAGGTGGTAATATCTCCTCCACAGAGAGCGATGTTAATACACGAATAGCAAAGGCATGGGCGGCCACAAATAGATTATCAGTCATATGGAGGTCCGATCTCCCTGGCAAGCTGAAGCGACAGTTCTTCCAGGCTGTGGTTGTGTCGGCTGCTGTATGGCTGCACCACCTGGACCCTGACAAAGCGTCTTGAGAATAAGCTAGATGGGAGCTGCACAAGAATGCTGCGTGCAGTCTTGAATAAGTCATGGAAACAGCACCCCACAAGGAAACAGCTGTACGGTCACCTGCCCCCCATCTCACAAACTATCCGAGTGAGACGGACAAGGCATGCAGGACACTGCTGGAGAAGCAGGGATGAACTCATAAGCGACGTTCTCCTGTGGAAGCCAACACATGGACATGCAAGTGTGGGGCGCCCAGCAAGGACATACATTGACCAGTTATGTGAAGATGCTGGATGCTCTGCAGAGGAGCTTCCAGGTGTAATGAATGATAGGGAGGGTTGGCGAAAGATTGTCATGGATGCCCGTGCTACATGCGCGACATGATGATGATATATATATATATATATAAGTATTTACTTCCTAATAACCCTATCACTGAGAAAATAAATAGAAACTTAAAAGAGATAGGTATTAAAACAGTCACTCACTCCACTAAAACAGTCAAAAACATTTTACAGAATAAAAATAATCATAAACACACTCATTCCGAAGTTGGAGTCTACAGAATTGATTGTTTAAATTGTAACAAAAAATATGTAGGCAAGACTTCCAGATCCTTATCTAAACGTCTATCAGAACACAAATACCTTATTAAACGTGGTTTTCTAAACAATGCCCTAGCTAAACACATTTATGATCATAACCCTACCTTTGACTTTAAAGGTGCCAAAATATCAACCCACATACATGATAGAACACTACATAGAATTATGGAATCTTGTGTTATTCTTACCCATAAAACCATACCCCAAAGACAAGGCTTTTTTAATATATCCCCTTATTTAGCGACAATCGTAGTCAGAAACCATAAAATCCCCTTCACATGACATTTTCCATTATATACTTTCCAAGAAATTTTAAATTTTCACATTATCCAAAAAATAAAAATAAAACCTTACAACCGTTCATACTTTTTTACTTTATATATAAGAAAAACAAAAAATAGAAAATTTACAATATTAATTACAAAATTAAAAATTCTTTTTCCATAAATCTGTTGAAGACCAACCGTCAACAGGCTAATACTCATCCCGTTTTGAATATGAGAATTCGTCTAGTGTCAAACTTGTTAATATGTCTTCTTTTTTAAAAACTGTTACAATAAGATATACATAATCTGATGACCAAGAAAAATGCGGCAGAAGTGCTCACATTCGAAACTATTGTATAACTTTCTTTTTTTTTTTCTTTTTTGCAACATCAAGGTTTTTGTTTTGAACTCATATGACTTTTGTCTCCACTCTTAACAACACAGAGTATAAACAAGCTCTGAAGATGATTTTCATAAAATTGAAATATTGTTCAATATCAGCTATGTTATAAAATGTTTTCACTTTAACAGCATATTGTGTTGTTTTCATATCCTTTTATCTATACTCATATATATATATATATAGGGTCCTGGCATTCTGAAAACTTGAATAAGAACATTGTGACCCAGTCATATTTTTCCCTCCCATGTCTTTGTCTGAATGTGAGAATATGTAGCATTTGGTTTTGATTTTATTTTGTTGTGGAGTGTCAGTTTATATTTAGTCTCATTTAGAAGATTGAATTGCAGGATGCAGCGAAGAAGAATTTTGTTTTAGCTTTTTAGGAACAAGATGATGACTAAATAACACAGAAGGGTTAATAATGATGTAAAGAGCAGTGAAAAAGAAAGGTCTGAATGAAGATAGAAAGAAAGAAAGAATGAAAAAAAGAAGTGAAGAAAGAAAAAGAAAAACTTTTTAAGGGGGAAATCAAGAAAGAATGAAAGAGGTTGTTTTAAGGAAGGAAGGAAGAAAGAAAGAAATGAAAAAGTTTTTAAGGGAGAAAGCGAGAAAGAATGAAAGAAAGAAATGAAAAAGTTTTTAAGGGAGAAAGAAAGAAAGAATGAAAGAAAGAAATGAAAAAGTTTTTAAGGGAGAAAGAGAGAAAGAATGAAAGAAGTTTTTTAAGGAAGAAAAAAAATTAAGAATGAAAAGATAAAAGAAATAAAAAGTTATGAATGAAGACAGAAAGAAAGAAAAAAGTTTATAAGAAAGAAAGGAATTAAGAATTGAAAGATGAAAAAGATAGAGTTATGAATGAAGACAGAAAGAAAATAAGAATAAAAAAAGGAAAAAGAGAGAAAGGAAAGAGGTTTGTAAGTAAGAATGAAAGAAAGAATGGAAAGATGAAGGAAATAATAAATCATGAATGAAAACGGACAGAAAGCAAATAAGAATTATGAAAGAAGGGAAGTAAAGAAAGAAAAAAGGTTTTAAGGAAGAAAGAAACTAAGAATAGAAAGATGAAGAAAAGAAAAGTAATGAATAAAGAAAGAAAGAATAAAGACAGGGGAAAAAGCAAAGCTATAAATAAATACAAAAGAAAGAAAGAAAAAGGTTTTTAAGGAAGAAAGAAATTAAAAATGGAAAAATGAAGGAAAGAAAAATTTATAAATGGATAAAGAAAGAAAAATAAGAATGAAAAAAAAAGTTTTGAAAAAATAAAGAAAGGAAAAAGAAAAAGATATGAATGAAGAAAGAAAGATTAGCTGAAGGAAGGAAGGAAAAAGTTATGAAGAAAGAAATTTTATGGAGCAAGAAAGAAAGAAAGAAAAAGAGGAAAAAGATAGAAAGAAAGGTCATGAATAAACAAAGAAAGAAAGAAGGAAGAAAAAAAAGATGGGGGAAGGAAGAAAAAATATTATGAATGAAGAAATAAATAAAAAGAGAGAGAAAGAGAGGAAGGAAGAAAGAAATATTATGAAGGAAGGAAGAAAGAATGAAAGAGGGAAGAAGGACCCAGCAATATCATCAGGAACCACTGTTAACAATGAAATCCTTTGCACTTTCCTAAATAAAAAAAAAGTAGTAAAGTCGGTGAAGGAGTCTATCCCCTTTTCACTAGTGCTAGACCAAGGAGATTATTTTAGCGTATGAAGTGGAGCACCACACCTACCATCAGCTCCTCACATTACTACACAGATCTCTGTACTACTCTGTAGCGAAATTGAAAGGCAGAACTGTGGACGAGCAGATTCCCAACCCCCACAAACAAAGCGCATCCGGATATGTTTGGCCTGTGCAAAGGGGAGGAATGAGGCGAGTGGCCACGGATATTTGAACTTGCTACCTCCTTGTCACTGAAATGTTGTTGGCAGTAACCTGGATGTAAACAGTATTGATGCATACTCAAAATGCTGGTGAATATCGAAGTTCTAAACGGGCAATGCCAGACCAGAGTAAGAAGCCCGGATGTACATATTAACTGTGTATTTAAGAGCCTGTCCTCCCAGACCGAGAGAGAGACAACTGCAGTAGGATTTTGCTGTCGAGACGAGTGGAATAGAAAACCATGTTTGGATCTTGCTGTTAAGAAGAGAGTAGTACTTTTGTGAAAGATTATTGCAGACTGGAGACTTTGTCAGTTGGTAGAGCATATGCGTCGGACTTGATTGTGCTCCTCCCCCAGAGTTTACTTTCATTCTCGTTAGATACTCATATGCTCAGTTGGAGATGGCCGGTATCGAACCAGGAACCTTGTGATTCCTAGGTGGGCGCTCTACCAACTGAGCTAAACCAGCCCTATCATCATGGACAGCCATTACAATGAGAATTAAATGGTTTTATGATACATATTGTATTAATTGAATTTGGATTAGGTTATTACCATATATACCAGTGGATAGGTTGCAACCCTAATTTGCGGTTGACCCAGAGATAGATTGCTTTATAATCTGGCTAATTTACACAACCTATTATAATATACAACTTATGGCTGACTTCTGATTTAGGTCGGAAAATTTAAAACGGAAAGTTTTTTGTAGTCCCCAATGACAGTTTAACTACAGTCTATGAATTAACATTTTGCGGATTGGGTTACGGTTTTAGGGGATTAAGTTTGTTTTTAATTACATATTGCTTAAAAACATAAACAACAAAAAACCCAAATTACTATACATTTAATTAAACATTGAAATTAATTATTGAATCTATTATTGAGACGGTTGTTTGTGTTAGTATTGCAATGTATAATTTCAATTAAACTTAGTTTTAAAATTTTTTTTTCAACATTAAATGTATAGTAAAAAAAGTAAAGTCGACAGGGCGGCCTAAAGTCGGTATCAGCCAGTCAGCAAGGGAGTCTATCCCCTTTTCAATAGCGCTAGACCAAGGAGATTGTTTTTTAGCATCTGAGGTGGAGCGCCACACCTACCATCAGCTCCTTACTTTACCACACAGACCCCTGTGCTACTCATACACTGAGTTGGCGGGGACCGGTATCGAACTAGGAACCTTGTGGTTTCTAGCCGAACGCTCTACCGACTGAATTTGGGTTTTTTGTTGTTTATTTTTTTAATTTATTTTTTAAAACCCAAATTAAAATTAATGTGCCTCCAGAATATTTGATTCCAAGAAAAAATTCTCAAATATCTGATCTTTAGTATTATTTGGATTATTCGGACTATTGTCCTCATCTTTATTGTTATCTGTACAACGTTTTGGCCAATGTCCCCTCTGGCCTTCTTCAGGTATTTCTTGTAGGACTCGGGAGCTTTTACAAACTCGGGAACCTTATTATAATATTATATATACATATATATATATATATATATATATATATTTATATTTATATATACTAGCAAATATATGCACCCTCCGGGTGCAAGTATTTAAGTTTTAATGTAATAAAATATTGTATTAAATTAGAAAGGCTAATGAATCTAAATAAGAATACAGATAAAAAGATTTGAAACAGAGGGAGTATAATAACAGATTTGAAACAGAGGGAGTATAATAAAAAATGGAACAACTGAAACTTACTCTTCCATCACTCTCGTCTTTCATTGTTATTTTTTCTAATTTAAGTATTTAGTTATAAGAGGAAGTAAAGAATAAAATGACAGTTATTTTATCTTGTTAATGGATTTCATTTAAGATTCATTGAAGAGATTTTTGCTTATATTCATTAAAATAAAACCAAACAGTTAGAAATCAATAATACTAAGCACATATTTATTAAATTCAATTTGTTAATATTAATATGCAAATTAGCCTTCCCGTTTACACTGTAAACTGCTATTTTGTTGTATATATAAATATAATTGCATGTTGTTAGTATGTAGACATAGTTAACAGTATTAATAATGTATGACAATTTTATTAATAATTGAGGTTAAATAAAAATAAAATCATGGAGAATGTGATGTCAATAACTAAGAGAATTGTGACTTGAGTAGGAATATAGTTTCGGTTACAGACAGAAAAACACACAATCTCCATTATAATAAGATATATATTATTATATAATTGTCATAATTGGGAGAAGGCTCCCAAATCCGAAAAGAATGTTCCTGTGTTTGAGAAGGCTCCAGAGTCCGAAAAGAAATACCTGAAGAAGGCCGGAGGGCACATCGGGCGAAATGTTGTACAGATAATAATAAAGATGAGGACAATAGCTTGAATAATACAAATAATACAAATTATCAAGCTTCATCTCAAAAATTCAGAGAAATAGTATCTGTTATAGGTGATATAACCTATGTACATAAATGGAATGCACCGATGACTACTATAAATAGCAGGGACAATTGTGGCTTTGGACACAAGCAATGCAAGTCAGTTTGCAACAATATGGTCAGATGCAACTCCACTTTCTTTTCTGTAATTTCTACTCCTTTTTGTTCAATACATTTGTATCCATTTTCAACAGTCGTTTGTCTTATTTTTTACCCTTAAAAACCCCACAACAATATCTGATTTTTCTTTGAAGAATATTCAGTCATGTCTGAATTATTTAAAAATATGATTTAGCTTTTGGACACTCATAATCTGAATAATCGAATTAATACAAATTATCAAGCTTCATCTAAAAAATTCAGAGAAATAATATCTGATTTTTCTTTGAAGAATATTCAGACGTGTCTGAATTCTTTAAAAATACGATTTGGCTTTTGGACACTCACATAATCGGCACCATGACACATTTCAAGACTTTTTCTATTTTCTGGTGCATGAATGTCACTTGGCACTGTGCCTGGCATGTCTTTAAGTGATGTCTGGAGATTTGCCATTCCAGTGACAAATACAATGTGTCTTCTTGTTGCCTGCAAATGAAAGATCGGAGTAGGGAGTGGACACGATGCAGCTGTCTAACATGTCAAGCTGGGTGAGATCTGCACTCGACGTTGTTCTGCTGTTAGCTTACTTTATCTGTTTCAACATTCAGGTTGTTTTTATGAGCACATTTATGTGCAAATTTTTATCTAAATATTTATACAAGCCATTTGGAAAATATACACATCAGTACACACACATGCATACATATATAAAAACACACATAGATAATGAAATAGAGAAGACACTTGTTTTTGAATATACAGAGTTATTTAGTATTCTTATATTAGTCTTGGCATTGAAGTACCCAGTAAAGACCAAATATCTTACTCTCTCTCTCTCTCTCTATATATATATATATATGATGGACTCTCCCGTCGATCGACGTATGAGTGTTCATACAATGAACATCCTCACAGTGATTTGTTTATAGTGGTGAAGGCTTGTGTTGGACCATCCACACTTTTTGGCACAGTCGATAGGAAAGAATTGGTGCATCAAGTGTTGCCACAAACCCGATCAACGACCGACCTCAGGAATTTTGAATTCAGAGTTATCCCTCTCCTAGACTGGCTACCTACCTAAGGCTGAAGGGCCCAGTCTGCCCAACCATTTAACCCATAGCTGGAGGGAGAATATATGGATTCATACCTTTCCCAAGGGTATTAGTGCTATGTGAAATTACAACAGCTTCGTCTAGGAATTGAACTCGAATCGACGAGTCCATTTCTCACGACTCTAACCACTAACCCACGCGTCTATATATATATATATATATATATATATATATATATATATATATGTTTGTGTGTGTGTGTGTGTGTGTGTGTGTGTGTGTGTGTGTGTGTGTGTGTGTATTTAGGCAGCATTTTTCATTTATGCATATTGAATTAAACAAAAGACACATCTCCTGTTTAACAATTTTATTTGTGATTTTTTTCAAGTTTTCTGGCAAACTTTTTTTAAACAAATAAACAAAAACTCCAAATACCTAAATGCCTATAGCACCTTTCCCATCAATTCTCCTCCTTCCAGCCTCCACATCCATTAATATAATTTTGAAAACTGGAACATATCACCCCTGAAGTGCCAAAAGTACTCGGGACATGAACTTTGGTGGACTAATCCATGCATTCCACCCAAATATTAAAAAGTTGGTCAGAAAACTTGATAAAATCACAAATAAAATTGTTAAACAGGAGATGTGTCTTTTGTTTAATTCAACATGCATTGCAAAATCTTTAGCAGTCACACTTGAACCAGTTCTACAACTTTACTCCAAACATTGTACTAGTGATTCCTTCACCTTTGCTAAAATAATCCAAAACACTTCGGTTAATCCCAACAATTCCTTTTTCTGCTCTTTTGACATCGCATGCCTCTATACTAATGTTCCACTTGACGAAACTATCTCTATCTGCACTGACACCCTTTATCGGAGTCACTTGGATCCCCCCTCCTATACCTGAACATGTATTCTTAAAATTAATACACATCGCCACTAAAGAAGTCCAATTTAGCTTTAACAACACTATGTACCAGCAAATTGAAGGTATTGCTATGGGAAGTCCCTTAGGTGCAACCCTGGCTAATATTTTCGTTGGATTTCAAGAAGAACGTTTATTTAAAACTGCAAAACAACCAAAATTCTACAAACAATATGTGGATGACACTTTCGTAATTTTCTCCTCCAGATCAGAAAGCAGACGTTTCTTCCAAGTGATCAACCAACTCCATCCAGCGTTAACTTTGTGAATTTGAATACAACAACATGGACTTTGAAATTAAGACGGATCACCTTATCCCAGACAGAAGACCAAACCTAGTATTGATTAACAAAAAAAGAGAACTTGCCAACTGTAAATCTTGCAGTTCCAGCAGATCACAATGTGAAGATGAAGAAAAACGAAAAGATAGACCTTGCCAGAGGATTGAAAAAGATCTGGAATGTGTGGGTGAAAGTGATATCAATAGTAACTAAGGCACTTGGAAGGGTTCCCAAAAGCTTGGAGAAAAGACTAGAGGAACTGGAAATCAGAGGAAGAATTGAGCCCATCCAGACAACAAGCATTGCTGAAATTGGCTGGAATACTCAGAAGAGTCCTGGAGACTTGTGGTCACTCAGACTCCAGTGAAAGTCCATCAGCTGGTGGGAAAAACTCACAAGGAGTGAAATAATAATAATAATAATAATAATAATAATAACACTACAAGTGTTATGGGTTGATTGGCGATTTTTTAATTAATTACTAATTAATTAAAACTACCCTAATTATTAGTTTGTTAAAAGTTACCGTAAGAAAAAAAAATGTAAAAATAAGAGATGTCCTACTTGAGCGCACGACTCGGGTATACAAACCTCAGTTTATTGTAAACCAACATTTTCAGGTTCATACTGGAATTCGTTTTGCACCCTAAGACACAAAATTAATATATATATATATATATATATATATATATATATATATATATAATATAGTGTAAAATTGAAAAAACACAAGTTCATAAAAACAAGTGATGTTTATTTTGCCAATGCTGCAGTGTTTTGATCTGTTTCAATAGATCTTCATCAGGGCTTTTGTTAATTTGAGGAAAAATAAATTTATCACAGAAAATAAGAAGAGTGTGAGAGTCTTTGCTATGTCAGTCAATCTATTTAAAAAATTGTTGAATAAAAAACATCCAAAGAACACTAATTTTTCATTATTATTTAGAATTAGAATTAAATTGATAACAATACAGAAATGAGAATTAAGGAATGAATACACGTGTGGAACGATACATTGTTTTTTTCTCAATTTTTGCGTGCAGGCCACAAGCAAAGATTGAGAGAAAAATTATGTAGCATACAACCGTTATTATCCAAAAAATATCTTTAATTTAACTAAGGAATTACATCGACTTAGTTAATGTAGGGTAGGGTCCTGATGAAATCATTTCAATTTGATTGAAACCATAGTAGACCCTTTATTTTTCCACTAATAATAATATTAGTAGTATTATAACATATATACATATATATATATATATATATATATATATATATATATATATAAAAAATATATATATATATATATATATAAAAAAAAAAACTTCACAAGAACAAAGTTTATACATAACATATTCATATATATATATATATATATGAATATGTTATGTATAAACTTTGTTCTTGTGAAGTTGTTTTTTTGTTTTTTTTGTATTTTGAAGCATGGAAAAAAAACAGAACAAAAAAACAGAATTTTAATATTCAGCTGTTGTTCTGTCCCTGGTTTGATTAATTCCGATATTTCGGGTGAACATTCACCCTTTGTCAAGGTATAGTCTATCTATCCAAAAAATATCTTTAATTTAACTAAGGAATTACATTGACTTAGTTAATATAGGGTAGGGTCCTGATGAAATCATTTCAATTTGATTGAAACCATGGTAGACCCTTTATTTTTCCTCTAATAATAATATTAGTAGTATTATATATATAATATATATATATATATATATATATATATATATATATATATATGAATATGTTATATATAAACTTTGTTCTAGTGAAGTTGTTTTTTGTTTTTTTTTGTATTTTGAAGCATGGAAAAAAAAACAGAACAAAAAAAAACAGAATTTTAATATTCAGCTGTTGTTCTGTCCCTGGTTTGATTAATTCCGATATTTCGGGTGAACATTCACCCTTTGTCAAGGTATAGTCTATCTGAGGAGAAGTGAAATACAGTATATTGAAGAAAAAAAATGATGAAGTGAAAGGATTTGGCGTTGTTTAGCCGTTATTTTTCTTTCGAAATTGTGTGACATATATATATTATATATATATATATATATATGCATACATACATACATACATTGATGGCAGAAATTTACCTTTAGGCAAATATCATTAAATTTAATAACCTCCAGAAGGATATATTCAAATAATATAAATGCCCCAGGATCAAAATAATAATGTCCCCTCAAATCTAATACACATATGGATATGTACACATAAGTAGAAAATATTTTAGTCTTATGAATATATATGTGTGCATTCCTTTTGTGAACATGCTTGCACATATTCAAATGCCATGACACATATGACACATATCATGACACATATCAAAGAATAAATTAAATTTTTTTCAAAAACAAATTTATTACTTTACCAACAGCTAAATGAGACTTTTCACTTTCAACATGGACCCCTTCAATGTTGATACACAATTTCCTGATTATTTTTTTTTTTGTTCCAATTCTGTGTTCTGGTAGCCATTTTGAGAGATAGTGTGCAAATATGAAATGCAAATATTATTGCAATAAACTTGTAGAATAATCAAGCTAAAATCCAATTGTTTTTCCTAATATTTAAAATTTTCTATGAATTGTTTGCTGAAATTGTAAATATCTGATGATATCCTTTTATTAGATGTATATGTGGTTTTTAATTTTTGCTCAAATCTATCTAAGTCTGTCGGTTGATGAGAAAGAATTTTGGTAATGAAAAGATAATGAATGATTCCACAAAATTATCATTCAATTTCAATTGCAAATTGAACTGGAAATGTTTTATTTTCAAAGTTTTAGCATTTTAGTTATATTGAGTTCAGTCAGTCTACTGTTGGTTTGAACAACAGCAACTGGCTAAGCACAACTGAACCAGCCAGTCAGTCAGTCTACTCATGATTTCTGTTATTTTATGTCTATCTATTTCAATTTTTGATTTTTTAATATGTATCTATCTCAGATTTTTAAAAATATCTATCTCAGTTGCATATATGCACCCCCCCCATATATATATATATATATATATATATATATGTAAACAACTTTTAGCTATTTTCAGCCGACAGTATATTTGGGAGAATATGTGCTTTTTAATTTTAGTCAGACCTAATTTTTTGAAAGTCAATTCATTTATGTTTAATCAGGCGGGATTTTAACTACTTAAATGTGAGGCTAAAACAAATCGAGAAAAATCAATCTCTGAATATATATTTCGACCTATTAGGTCTCGTCAGCAGAGCTATAGATACGAGGACCGCCTAGCGTGTGACTCGAACCCTTTGTGCCGAAACGGCACGCCGGCATCTTACCATATTCTCCCAAATATATATATATATATATATGTGTGTGCATTTAAATAGATATTGTCATTTGCTACCTCAACACACAAAACACGGGAACTACCTCTACACAGGAAACACAATCAATGTATGTGTGCAATGCACACTGTGCATGTATACATAAGCGCCTGCACCATAGAATGGATGGAACTTGTAAATCATTGCAAATCAACAGACCACATCTGAAATGTTGGAAAACTGACTTTCTAATACAAGAAAATTGATTTATAACCTCCCCAAAGAATGTTGCTGGTGATCACTGGAAAGAGTCCAAATTGAATGAGAATCTCTGGGAAAAAGAGTCCCATTGTTGATTTTAGAGAAAGTTTATTCTTTAGACACAGCAGATATACACTAGAATAACACAGCAATGTTTTTTTCAGTTCTTGCACTTCAAAGATGATAAGACACTTTTGCCAGATTTCTCCAGATGATCACCCAGTGTTGTTTTGAACAAATCTTGGAAGCAGCCCCCACCTCCAAAAAAAAAAAGGCAGCTGTATGGCCACTTGTTCCCTATTTCACTGGACACTGGTGGAGAAGATAGGATGAACTCATAAGTGATAGAAAAAATATGGAAAAATACATAATTACACGCTTTTAAATTTTTAAGATGAATATTGTGACTTTATGTTGTATTATAAAGAAAAGAACACTAGCGGCAGTACTCCGTGGTTTGTACTGGAGTTAACCACGAGTGTGGCAGACAGGTTAAGAGTCAAAGAAATAAACGAACAACTAGAATTATGAATAAAAGACTGTATTACATATAAAGAAATTGCAAACTTTAGTTTCGTTTGCGCAAATAATAATATTTGTCACTTAACTGGTGTATCCTGAGATATGGGCTATTATCGGAGCCCCTTGCTACGGCCTTCTGATAAGTTCAGATATGATGGACTTCTGCTTGCGTCCGACTCCGATTCTGGTTGTCTACTGAAGTATAGGAGCGACCCTTATTTAGGTCTGTCTCTGGTGAGGGCTGAATCAGAAGAGGTGGCATGAGTTTGCTTATTCGGCTTTGCCGCCAAAGTATGCTGGCTCATGATTGGTTGGTTTGAAACAGAGGCTCGCAGACAAAGGACGATAACCCCCATACCCCAGAATTCTTAATAGTATTTTGTGATTTAATTTAAAAATTTGTTTATAATTTGTCTACAAAACCACAACAAATTCATGTCATTAAAAATCTTTGTACAAATAAAATGCTATATTTTGCAAGCTCATCTATTTATATGGATAAAAAGTTTTCCTGATTTTTAACCTGTTTAGTTTTATTATTTTAGGTATTTTAGTCACTAAAAATAATATACACCTATACATGGATACTTCAGTGTGGGTCGATCAACAAAAACCAACATCAATCAGCTCTGCACAAATTTTGGATACTGTATAGAAGACCTGCCTAGAATAATGACCAATAGGGAAAGGTTGTGAGAGAGTCATGGGAATCCATGCCGTCAGCATGACATGATGATGATATTCACGGCCTTCTAATTGGTATTTCTAATTGCACACATATTTCTTGTCCGACTCGGGAACCTTCAATAGTCCGAAGAACACAGATAATACTAATCTTCAAGCCTCATCTCAAACATACAGAGAAATAGTAAATAATATTGTTTTTTCTTAGAGTAAAATTAAATTTTGAATAAGATCTATGTTGTCTTTTTATATTTATGATCCAAACTCAAGAGATAATTCCGTTGGACCCTGTATATTAACTATCAGTTTCCTGAATTGTATTTTGCAATTGAAAAATCCATTATTCCAGGACTGTACACAAAAATAGCTAATCGGAAAAAAAATCTTTGGTAGTAATTTCAAAATGGCAGATCAGTTTCCACCTATAGAATAAATCTTAGCCTCTAATACTTTATGATATACTAGCAGCGGCTACCTGGCATCACCTGGGTAGAGGAGGATTTTTTCAAGTTAGTCCCGCAGATCCATCATTACTGAATCGTGAGTTGAATCCTCGTGGGATGCCCCATTTAAATCCCTATGTAGACCTTGCATTGATCCAGCTACTCTGAAAAGAAATGTTTACTATCTAAAATATTAAATGAAAAAAAAAAAAATCAATTGTTTTATTTTCAATGTTTCCTCCGGATATACATATACACATAGCTGCCTTTATAAATGTACTAGATAAACAAGAAAAAAAATTCATATTGCTATCATTTAAATTTTATTTTTTAATTATCTTCACGAATGTAAATCAAATCTCTATCATTTTTGCTCAAAAACCAAGCCCTGGTGATATTTAATGTGTATATATACTTACTTTGTCGTTAATTGTTTTATTTTCAAAGTTTCCTCTGGACATACATATACACACAACTGCCCTTTATATATATTTACCAACCCCTCCACATGAGCTGGATGTGACACAAGGTCAATTTCTTAAGCGGAGTTCAACAGGTTTGAATTCAGAGTTTTCCTTCTCCTAGACCGAGTGGCACAAAATTCATGACGTTTGTACAACTCTGAATATTTTTCTTAAAATGTCAGCCAGTCGATTTTCAGTCTGTTTCTAACTATTTCAGTATATTCATATCTACCAATCTATTTCAGCATATTCATATCTACCAAGCTATTTCAGTAAATTCATATCTATCTATCTCTCTATCTCAGTATATGAATATATATCTATGTCTATCTCAGTATATGGATATATTTCTATCTCTATCTCAGTATATATATATATTTACCAACCCCTCCGCACAAGCAGGATGTGACACAAGGTGAATTTCTTAAGCGGAGTTCAACAGGTTTGAATTCAGAGTTTTCCTTCTCCTAGACCGGTTGCCTAACAAAGGTTAAGGAGCCCAGTCTGCCCTGCTATTTATCCATAGCTGGAGGAAGAATAGGATTCATACCTTTCCCAAGAGTATTAGCGCTAAGTGAAATGCAATTACCACATTCAGGATATGAACTTGGGACGACGAGTCCATTTCCCATGACTTTAACCATTACACCTCGCACTTCCCACTGCCCTTTATATATGTAATAGATAAACAAGATTATCTAACATTAGTCTTGCATGACCTTTAACCTTTGTCAGCTAATATATCATCATTATTAGCACAACAGTCAAAAATGAAAAAAAATCAACAATATCTTATTACAGAATCTTGACAATACAGCATAATTATTTTTCCGTAAAAAAAATTGTAGAGTTCACCTCTAATTGTATTATTTATATTTTCGTTATTTTTTCTTAATTTTTTAGATGAGACTTGATAATTTGTATTATTTTCAGACTGTATCTTTATTTTATTTACACTATTTCTCTGAATTTTTTAGATGAGACTTGATAATTTGTATTATTTGGATTTTTCAGACTGTTGTCCTCATCTTATTGTTGTTATTTACACTATTTCTCTGAATTTTCGAGATGAGGCTTGATAATTTGTATTATTTGGATTTTTCAGACTGTTGTCCTCATCTTATTGTTATTTACACTATTTCTCTGAATTTTTGAGATGAGGTTTGATAATTTGTATTATTTGGATTTTTCAGACTGTTTTCCTCATCTTTATTGTTATTTACACTATTTCTCTGAATTTTTGAGATGAGGCTTGATAATTTGTATTATTTAGATTTTTCAGACTGTTGTCCTCATCTTTATTGTTATTTACACTATTTCTCTGAATTTTTGAGATGAGGCTTGATAATTTGTATTATTTAGATTTTTCAGACTGTTGTCCTCATCTTTATTGTTATTTACACTATTTCTCTGAATTTTTGAGATGAGGCTTGAGAATTTATATCATTTGGATTTTTCAGACAGTTGTCCTCATCTTTATTGTAATATACAAAATAATTCACTCGATGTATATACATGTGAGAGTGTGTGTGAGTGTATACATGTATGCGTGAATGTGTGTACATGTGTTGTAACTCAAGTATCAGACCGCCCTGTCGGTGGGGCGTTAGAATGGACCGACTGCACCTCTGCAGAGGGGTAAGACTCCCCCACTGGGACCACCTGTTGGCCGTGGGTGGCAACCCGTGATGCTCAAGGATAGAACCCAAGTAGATGAGCAGTTCATGACTTGCAATACTCCACTTTGGCCCTATCTTGGGCTAGACGGGCAGTCGGAGAGGCCCTCTCTGGTCAATCGGCTGGACATGTCAAGCCCTAGCACCTATATGATTTTCCCAACCCTATTGCCCTTATGGCAAGCCCCAACCCCTTTTTATCATATGGGTGCTAGAAGGCAGTGACTGAGGGTCTACATGTCCTGGGAATGACTTAAACTCTATATGATGGTAAGGTTCCAGTTTACGAAGTTTGGGGAATGTGGAGCACCCCTTCATCACCATTGCTCCCTGGTCCACTCTGACCCGAAGTGGTAGTACCTGTTAGGGTCCCATCTATGGGTTAAATAGAAAAATGTATCTATAAAAAAATTGTATTATCCATTAAGAATTGATTTATTTCAAAACTTTATCGGCATTAAATGACCCACTGAGGTTGATATGAGGTTGATTTTTTGATTTTCAGTACTTATTTTCTCATAGAAAAGCCACCGTAAAAAATTTTTTTGTTTCTATTCATAACTTTGGTCTTTTATCTCTTTATTTATACTGTAATTAGAAAACTGTAAGACCAACTTGAAAAAAATGTTACGCCCCCAACATAAGGGGGGGGGGGTCAAAATTAAGTGACCTGAAAAAAATGAGAAAGTTTTGAAATAAAATAAATAATGCATTATAAAGATCCTTCTTTGATAAATAAACACTGAAAATTTCATTAAAATCTGATAATTCCCTGATTATTGGTAAATTATTTTCTGTAGGGGGGGCTAAAGTCAATTTGTCAAAAACGCAGTTTAGCCTCATTTTGGGTATACCTAGTATGTATATATATATATATATATATATAAGTATATGAAGATGAGAGGAAAGCAATGGTTTACCTGAACTCCAAGAATTTGACTTCAACAGAAAAAACCATTAACGTGTGTTAATATTGTTTTGAGGAAAAACACAGATAATTCCATTACTTTATTTTCACTCTGGATTTGTTTTCGAGGTTCTCTTCTTTAACTGAAGGTACCACGATCGTCATGACACGTTTGTCAAAAAAAAAAAGAAAAAAAAAGTAAGTACAATGTCATATCAGAATTAGCTGCAGTGGTGCTTGTGTTCAGAGCGATTGTTGGTGAGGGGGTAAAGGTTACCTTTTGATAAGAGGTTCAGCTTAGGGAGGTGATAGCAGATAGGACTAGCGGATAGAAAAACACAAAAATCAATTTGTGCATACTTAGAGAAAATGAAAATACGCGGAGCACGGCGTAGAAATAAATAAACACTTAGGAAAATAGAAAAAAGAAAAAGAAAAAAAAAGAAAAGCGGATTTGATAATGCCGGCTTAATGAAAGTGAAAGACAAAAATCAACGTTATCGGCGGTTTAAGCACCGGGAAGCACTTAAAGAATGGCTGAAAACTTATTGATAATTACTTAGCGTTGTCCAGCACGGGACTAAATGTTTTGAGTGAGATGCAACACAGAAAAGGAGATGATACATTGTGCCGCAGATTGAATGTGTTGTTACTTACAAAGTTCAGCCGAGTTTACACAAGGCTAGAAATATGTGAGTGTCATTCAGAAAGGCCCCCACCGATCAATCGACTGGTCTTATCAATCCCTAGCACCCAGAGATGCTGATAGGGATGCAGGACCATACCTATCAGTATCTCAGAGTGCTAGCCCTCTCCAATCAATGAACTGGTCATGTCAATCCCTAGCACCCAGAGAAGCTGATAGGGACGCAGGACCGTACCTATCAATTCTGCACCCAGAAATGCTGATAGGTATTCGTCCTGTGTCCCTGACACACAATAATCTAAAAGAGTGCAGTAAAATCATATCCATGCATCCCAGTGTTTTTCTTTTTTCTTTCATCATTTCAAGTTAACTGTAAATACATTTCAATAATTTAATATAATTTTCTGATAGAGTTCGATGATGAGTATCACATAGTAAAAGATGGTTGAATTCTGTTGAGAATTGGGGGGAGATATGGGGCTTCAAAGATGCCCCCAAAATGCCATTTTTCAGCCATTATAAGTCTACGTATTTTGATGAAAATTTAAGTTATCGATTTTATTGTTTTTTCTCATGGATTCTGATGCATAGAATTTACTGATGGAGAAAAAAGTGCTCAATTTGGAGTTTTAGGTGAAATTTGAGGCCTGATAACCCCCCTGAGAGTGGGTAAAAATGGCCAATTTCGTGCAAAATTAAAGTGCCAATTTAATATTATTTTCTGATAGAGTTCGATGAGGAGAATCACATGATGGTTGAATTCTGTAGAGAATTGGGGGAGATATGGAAGTGATGGTTTTAGTTGTTTCCCCAGATCATAGATAAAAGCCCTACAATTTATTAAGAAACTTTAGTTGGGACCCATTAATTTTCCCAAGGACTCATTAAAAGCAAATATGTGTGTCCCAGGATGCACTAAAATAAATAGCAATCAGGATCACTGCAGCATGATCATCCCAACCCCTTAACCCTTATGGCAAACACTCCAACTTTTTTATCATACTATTTCTCTGAATGTTTGAGATGAGGCTTGATGATTAGTATCATCTGCTATGGTTAGTGGAATGAGAACAGGATACCCCCATGGACTGAATAAAGGGTTAGGTTCAAAGTTCTGTGCTGGCTCCCGATTATGACGAGAAGGTTCCCGACTACGACAAGAAAGATCCATGTTCGAAAAGAAGGTTCCCATGTTCAAAAAGAAGGTTCCCGAATCCGAAAAAAAGATTCCCAAGTCCGAGAAGGTTCCCGAGTCCGACAAGAAATAACTGAAGAAGGCCCGAGGGCATATCGGCCAAAGCGTTGTACAAATAACAATAAAGATGGGGACAATAGTCCGAATAACGCAGATAATACTTTTTATCATATATATGCTAGAAAGTGATGGGTGAGCATCTTACTGTACTGGGTATAATGTTAAACTGCATCAAATTTTATCGCCATTACTCCCAGGTCCACTCTCAAAGTGGTAAGTACCTGTTAGGGTCCCATTTAGTAAAAAATGCATTTAAAAAATGTTGAAAACCTATAAAGCATGAATAGATCAAAATATATTTAGCATAAAATAACCCAACAAGTGTTGACATGCCGTAAAATCCAAACAACCAACTATCTGATCCACTGCTAGCCCAAGAAGACAGGGACAAAGAAATTTCTCAATAATTTTTTAGATGAGGCTTGATAATTAGTATTATTTGCATTATTCGGACTAGTGTCCTCATCTTTATTGTTATCTGTACAACATTTCCACCGATGTGCCCTCCGGCCTTCTTCAGGTATTTCTTGCCGAACTCAAGAGCCTCCTTTTCGAATTCATGAACCTTGTAAACGGGAGCCATGATAGAACTTTAAACCCAACCCATTATTCAATCCATGGAAGTATCCTGTTCTCATTCGGCAAACCATAGCTGGGGTACAGGTGTTAAGCTGTGTTAATTATCATTCTATGTTACTGTCGCTCTGTACATTTATCACCATTTACAAATTGCCTTGAACACTATCTCCTGATTTTCCATATTTTGTACCCGGGTAATTCCATGTCAAATCATCCAGGCCATGTCATCGACCCCTTTCAATTTTTCTGAAATTTTGTCCAAGTGTGAATTATGATAAAGTTAGACAATCCCAAAAATCTGAGCTTCTAATTCCAGAAATCAGCAGAGTTATGTTGATTTTCAGCTCTCCAAATTTGAGGAGGTCACAAAAATTTGTAACCTATTTTTGTCTGTAAAATGAGTTCTAGAGCTTCCCTACTACTAAAAATACTTACCCACCCGGTTTCGACTGGGGGTCCGGCGAGCTTCGGCCGCTGGACTGGTGATGTTATAATAATAGCGTCGATCCCAGGGAGCCATCCCCCCAGGCAACACCTGCCCCCTCGATTTAAAGGGACAGGGCTGGGTTTATTGCCCAGCGCCTGAGGCGCCCCCCTTGAGGGGAAATGCCGACGGGATCGACACAATTTTTCACCCGTCACCCCATGAGCTTCGGCTTGTGGGTGGTCCCACATAAATAGGGCCTTGTGCCTGACCCGTACAAGTGGGGTACGTGGAAAATATCATACTAAAAATTGGTTTATAAAAGCATTTTTGCCCAAGAAATCCAAGAATGCTATCAAAAAAGTCTTAAACTCAACCATTTTTAAGTTATTGATGATCTCTGATTTTTTCATAGCAAGATCAATATCCCGATGTGGCACTGCATCTATGACAACAATTTTTCTATTATTATTTCAGATATATTGAACATTATTTGTACCAAAAAGATAGTTTGATTTTAACTCAGAACCGAAACTGCAACATTTTGAAAAAATTTGATAAAATTTTGCACTTCAATTTTTCTGAAATTTTGTCCAGGTGTGGACTACTTAAAGTTAGCCAATCCCCAAAAGTTATGTTGATTCTAAATTCAACATTTGGGTGGGGTGTCGTGAAAAATGGTGACATTTTGTAATCTATTTTTGTCTGTAAAATGAGATCTAGAGCTTCCCTACTCCTAAAAACTGGTTTCTGAGAGCATTTTAGCCCATGGAATGCAAAAATGATATAAAAAGTCTTAAGGTCAAGCAGTTTTAAATTATTAATGATTTCTGATTTGCAAAATTTTAACTGATGTTGTAGTTCCAGTTCTAAGTAAATATGAAATTATCTTTTTAGTACTAATAATGGGCTGACTTCTGAAGACGGTCGGAAAATTAAAACGGAAAGTTTTTTGGTAGTCCCCAATGACAGTTTAACTACAGTCTATGAATTAACATTTTGCGAATTGGGTTACAGTTTTAGGGGATTAAGGTTTGTTTTTAATTATGTATTGCTTAAAAAAATAAACAACAAAAAACCCAAATTACTATACATTTAATGTTGAAAAATATTTTTTTAAACTAAGTTTAATTGAAATTATACATTGCAATACTAACACAAACAACTGTCTCAATAATAGATTCAATAACTAATTTCAATGGTTAATTAAATGTATAGTAATTTGGGTTTTTTGTTGTTTATTTTTTTTAAGCAATCCGTAATTAAAAACAACCTTAATCCCCTAAAACTGTAACCCAATTTGCAAAATGTTAATTCATAGACTGTACTTACACTGTTATTGGGTACCACCAAAAAACGTTCATTGTTAATTTTCTGACCTAAATCAGAAGTCAACCTAGGTCCGATCTCCCTGACAAGCTAAAGCGACAGTTCTTCCAGGCTGTGGTTGTGTCGGTGCTGCTATATGGCTGCACAACCTGGACCCTAACAAAGCGCCTTGAGAATAAGATAGATGGGAGCTGCACAAGAATGCTGCGCACAGTCTTGAACAAGTCATGGAAGCAGCACCCCACAAGGAAACAGCTGTACGGTCATCTGCCCCCCATTTCACAAACTATCCGAGCGAGACGGACAAGACATGCAGGACACTGCTGGAGAAGCAAGGATGAACTTGTGAGCGACGTTCCTCTGTGGAAGCCAACACATGGACATACAAGTGTGGGGCGCCCAGCAAGGACCTACATTGACCAGCTATGTGAGGATGCTGGCTGCTGCGCAGAGGAGCTCCCAGGTGCTATGAATGATAGGGAAGGTTGGCGAAAGATTACCATGGATACCCGTGCTATATGCGCGACATGATGATGATATGTGAAATAATAATAGAAAAACAATTTATCACAGATGCAGTGCCACATCGAGATATTGATAATCAATAACATAAAAATGGTTGACTTTAAGACTTTTTTGATAGCATTTTTGGATTTGACCGCCCATCTCCCATATTTCTGGCCTATGTGAAATGCAAACAGCCTCATCCAGAATTTGAACTTGGGTTGCCAAGTGCATTTTCTATGGAATATACCACCATGCCACCTGCGCCTACACACACATATGTATATATTTGTTTCTTATTTACTTATATACATCAAACTCTTTTAGTTTCTGCTTCAACTTTCGAAGCATCTTTTATCTACGACTTCTAATTAATATGGATTTCTTTTTTCTTTTTTCTTTCTTTCTTTTTTTTTCCGTCATAATTTGTTCTCGTTATAGCCTCCATCTTGCCCATCTGAGAAATGACTTCGACAAAGAAAATCTATCATCAAACAAGACAGGTTGGGAAAAAAAAAAAAAAAAAAACAGAAAAAGAGAAAACTACAAATATCCCAAACCTGTTTGGGACAATCATCGAAGTCAGAGTTGAAGAGTTATTTTTTTTTTTTTGTTTATTTGTATTTTTTGTTTTTTGTTTTTTTGCGGGGAGAGGGGGAAGCGGGGAGAGGAATTGGCAAGTTTTTCCTGATTGCTTTTCTCCAGAAATTAGTGGCAAATTGAGAATTTGTCAAACTCGAAAGGAAAGTACTTCGGACCAGATTGGATCTTGGGAGAATATTGGAATGGTTTCTTCTGCCCCCCCCTCGACCTCTTTAGATCAGAGATGATTTCTGAAATAAACTGATGATAAATTAAATTTTCTACTCACTTATACAACACCTCTATCAATAAAAGTCATTTGCTTCCGAGATCATCTTTTTTGGGGGGGGGAGGGGGGGCGGTCGAGGAAATGAGAGAAGTCTGTAAATGGGAAGGGCCAACTGTATATCACTCAAATTGTTTCTCTACTCAGAGAAACTTGGTGCAAAGAAACACCTACTATAATCTCCTTGTCCTTCGTTCATAATACCGTATTTATGAGGTGTGTTCAAAAAGTATCAAGACTAAAGCTAGGGGGGGAGTCCCCGTGATGTAGAGGCTAACATTCTGGACTGCAATATGACCTTATAAGCGAGTTTGAGTAGGAAGCACGTGGTGTAATGGTTAAAGTCATGAGAAATGGATACTCAATTCTTTTTTATAAACACATTTTTCTATTTAACCCATAGATGGGACCCTAACAGGTACTACCACTCCGAGTTAGAGTAGACCATAGAGCAATGATGATGAAGGGGTGCTCTACATTCCCCAAACCTCCAAAACTGGAACCTCACCATCAGTCCCAGGACATGTAGACCCTCAGCCAACGCCTTCTAGCAGCCATATGATAAAAAGGGTTGGGGCAATCATATAGTTGCTTGGGCTTGATGTGACTAGCCGAATGATCGGAGGAGGCCTCTCCGACCACCTGTCTAGCCTAAGTAAGGGTCTAAGTGGAGTGTTGTATGTCATGGACTGCTCATCCACTAAGACTCCGTCCATAAGCATCTGCAGAGGTGCAGTTGGTGCATTGCCCCAGCCGACAGGGCGACTTTTCAATAGAGAAAAATGTCATTTAAAGAAGTGTACCATTATAGAGATACTAAGATTAAAATGATTAAGACGGACAAGACATGCTGGACACTTATAAGCGAGTTTGAGTAGGAAAGCACGTGGTGTAATGGTTACAGTCATGAGAAATGGACTTGTCGCCCAGAGTTCAAAACCTTTTTCCTTCTTTTGATATAGTGTTGTCATTGAAACTCCTTTTAACAACCAAACAACATTATGCGATAATAAAAGTATTTTTTTTTTTGCAATAACAACAAATACATTATGTGATAACAACCAATTACGCTATGCGATAACATCTAACTACCATACGTAACGACAGCTAACAACAATCTTTACATTAACAGAAAATAAATCTTTTTTTTTTTTTTTTTTTTTTTTTTTTAATCTCAAATATATCTCATCTCTGTGGCAGTGTTACTTTTCACTTTTTTTAATAGTCAGCACGAGTTATGGTACACATGCAGACAAGATGCACGCAAGGTCCCTTCTCACTTGTCGCTACTATAGCTCTTGCAACAGTATCTGTACACTTGGTATGTAAGGGGTTAATTCCCAATCGTTCACACAAGGATGCTGTGTGCTGTTTTTAAGGGCTTGATCATTACATGAGATATGTTTTTGAAATGTCTAAGCTTACCTTATTTATAGGTCTACCCTTGCAAATTCAAGTAGACAGAAGATGCACAACTAGTGTATGTAACAGTGTCATGGCTAAACAGTGAAAAAAAAAGGATTTGGACTTTGTTGTTTCTGGTTTGGTTTGTTTTACAGCATATCAACCTCTGTTCATTAATGTGCAAGTGAAACATGATTATATATCTTGATAAAAAGTTAAAGTTGAAAGAATGGCCTTTTATCAGTATCAGCTGGACAGCGAGGGAGTCTATCCCCTTTTTTGTACAGATAACAATGAAGATGAGGATGATAGTCTGAATAATACAAATAATACTAATTATCAAGCTTCATCTTAAAAATTCAGAGAAATGGTGTAAAAGGTTTGCTTTAAAAATTAAACAATGTCACTGTAATAATAAATGAACACAGACTTGAGAAAGCTTTATTCTACTTAGAATACAGTTGAAGTTTTCTTGGGAGTTTATATAGTTTCAGAAAGCTAAAGATTTACACAAAGAGGAAGTAATAATAAAACTGGGGAAGTAACTCTCAATTACTTATTACAGTCATATAATAAAAGGTAAAACAAATATGCGCAAAAAAAGACAGCCTATTTCTTTTGTTTTTGTTTTGTTTTACGGCATATCAACCTCAGTGGGTCATTTAATGCTGATAAAGTTTTGAAATAAATCAATTCTTAACGGATACTCAATTTTTTTTTATAAACACATTTTTCTATTTAACCCATGGATGGGACCCTAACAGGTACTAACACTCAGAGTCAGAGCAGACCAGAGAGCAATGGTGATGAATGGGTGCTCCACATTCTCCAAACCTCCAGAACTGAAACCTCATCATCTGGCTAAAAGTTAGGAGTCTTTCATTGCACCAAGTCATTACAGTAGAAATAAATTAAATTTTCCACTCACTTAGAGCACTTTCAAAAAATCACTTTCTTCTAAGATTTTTGTTTGTCGTTCTATGGAAAGGTGAAGGAAAGTCCGTAAGATTGTAACTTGGATCAGTAATTGTCCCGGAAATTCAGCAAGACTGACGTCATAAAAGTACAAATTGAACTTCCTGGATTTGTATAATTGGGAGAATCAAGGAAAAAAACCAAAAATGTAGTATTGGTTAATGGATGTATCAATAAAATTTTCAGTATATAATTGACGCAGCCTGCAAAGTCTAATCGCACTGAAGAGATATGATGAAACAGTACTTTATGTGGATGACTATATATATATATATATATATATTTTTGGGAGAATAAGTGCTTAGTTGAAGTCGTACCTAATTTTGAAGATCAATTGATTAATAATTAATTAATTAGGCGGGAATGCCTATTAAATGTAAGGCTAAACAAATCGATTTGTTTAGCCTTACATTTAATAGGCATTCCTGCCTAATTAATTAATTATTAATCAATTGATTTTCAAAATTAGGTACAACTTCAACTAAGCACTTATTCTCCCAAAAATTGTCGGCAAAAAGCCATATCCAAACACACCGTGTTTACATTCCTATCATATATATATATATATATATATATATATATATATATATATATATATATATATATGAATAAGATATAATGAAAAAACAAACGATGTTTACAACTGAAATAGGCTCATCAGAAAGAGAAGTGTGCAAACCGTTTCGGGGCCAATTCTCTTGACGGTTTGCACACTTTCTCTTCTGATGAGCCTATTTCAGTTGTAAACATCGTTTGTTTTTTCATTATATCTTATTCATACTGTCGGATTAATTTCCATTTTATTTTCACATATATATATATATATATATATATATATATATATATATAGAGAGAGAGAGAGAGAGAAGTGTGAATACGGTGTGCTGTTTTTAAGGGCTTGTTCATTACATGAGATATGTTTTTGAAATGTCTAAGCTTACCTTATTTCTAGGTCTACCCTTGCAAATTCAAGTAGACGGAAGATGCGAAACTGGTGTACGTTACAGTGTTAAGGCTAAACAGAGAAAAAAAAAAGGATTTAGACTTTTACGCTTCTGGTTTGGTTGTCGCATAGCCTTTCTTCGCTACTCTGAATCACAAAATGAAATCACAAAGCATGCTGTATGTAGTAGAAGATTGACTTTTTATTTAATTCCCTCGTAGTGCGTGTGAGCAACGAGCATTGACAATGGGAACTACTACTGCTAGTGTGGTGGAAGGTGGTGGGTGCACCTCACTGCCCACCGGCAGCGATTGACCGCAAGCGTCGGTCAGACTCCTTGTGCTCTGTTCGCCGTCTCCTGTCTGACTCCCTACTGACTGTTGACTGTCTTTTGTATCTCTCGAACGCCTACACGTTTTCTTTTTTCTCTTTGTCCCTCAGCCGGAAGTCCTTACTTCCCTTTCCAGTCTCTTTGTTCAATTTTCCTTTGTCTTTTCGAACTTCCCGCGCAAAACAAATTGAAACAATAGTCAATCTGCAACATGGTTTGTTTTACGGCATATCAACCTCAGTGGGTCATTTAATGCCAATATGTTTTGAAATGAATTCATTCTTAACGGATACTCAATTTTTTTAGATGGGACCCTAACAGGTACTACCACTTCAGGTCAGAGTGGACTGGGGAGCAATAGTGATGAAAGGGTACTCCACATTCTCCAGAACTGGAACCTAACCATCAGAGTTTAATGTCATTCCCAGAACATGAAGACACTCAGCCACTGCCTTCTAGCACCCATATGATAAAAAGGATTGGGGCTTGCTATAAGAGCAATAGGATTAGGGCAATCATATAGGTGCTAGGGCTTGACATAACCAGCTGATTGATTGGAGGGTGGCACTTCTGGTTTTATGCTGCTGCACACCAGGTTACCAAGTGCCTAACGGGAGAAATGGGATAAGTAAAGTATAACTTATACTTCTATCATTTGTATCCTCTCATTAGTTCTCTCTTTTTCCTTTTCTTTTTTCTTCTTCACTTTCTTCCCTTTTTCATCCTCTTTCATTAGTCCTTTCTTTCTCTCCTTTTTTTCCTTTCTTTCTTTCTATCATTCTTTTTTACTTTCTTCCATTTTCATCCTCTTTCATTAGTTCTTACTTTCTCTTTTTTTCTTTTACTTCCTTCCTTCCTTCCTTTCTTTATATATATATATATATATATATATATATATCTATATAATTATTGCGACCTAGCAAGACAACCTGGGTAGCTGTCTATAATAAGCACTTATTTTTTAAAAAAACTCAACAAATTATATATATATATATATATATATATATATATATATATATTATTTTCATATAGGAAGAAATTGGAAAATCTTACCAGTCTTCAGAAATATCTCTTTATACTTATTAAAAAAAATAATAAAAATGATATGAGAATAATTTTGTTTCTTTTCCAACCTTTGAACTTTAAGAGTGTGAATATTAGATTTGATATTTCGAGTTTACATGAAAATAGTGGAAAATGAATGAGAACAAGAATATATAAGATAATAAACACTGCTTTTAACCCAGGGATCATCAAAGTGATTGATATGAGGGTCGATGGGACTATTTAAGGGGTCAAATAAATGCCTCAGAGTGTGTGGAGCTCAATGACAATGGTTGGGGTCAGAAGCCTACATTAAGAAATAAAAATAGACTGAATACAAAAAATGTAAATATAAATATACAATGAACATGATTCTTTAACCTCTAGGCATATAATAACCCAAAACGAGGGACAATTCAAGGGGTCAATAAATCTCTTGGAGTGTGGGGAGGTCAATAATCATGGTTGGGGTCAGAAGCCTACATTAAGAAATAAAAATAGACTGAATATGAAAATTGTATATATATATATATATTTACCAACCCCTCCGCACGAGCAGGATGCGACACAGGGTCAATTTCTTAAGCGGAGTTTAACAGGTTTGAATTCAGAGTTTTCCTTCTCCTAGACCGGTTGCCTAACCAAGGTTAAAGAGCCCAGTCTGCCCTACTATTTACCCATAGCTGGAGGGGGAGAGTGGGATTCATACCTTTCCCAAGGGTATTAGTGCTAAGTGAAATGCAATTACCATGTCCAGGATTTGAACTCGGGGCGACGAGTCCATTTCCTATGACTTTAACCATTACACCACGCGCTTCCTACTATGAAAATTGTATATATGAATATACAATGCATGTGATTCCTTAATGTCTAAGCATAAAATACCCCAAAACGAGTTGACACATCATTAAAATCAATCAATCAAAATTCAATTTGACTATAAGAAAAGAACAATACTTGCTATTTTTTCTTTCTTATTGGCATTACTTTGTTTTAAAGAGTCTACGATTCAAATGGGCCAGGTTAGCTCAGTCGGTAGAGAGTTCGGCTAGAAACCACAAGGTTCCTAGTTCGATTCCAGCCCTCGCCAACTCAGCATTATGAGTAGCACAGGGATCTGTGCAGTAAAGTAAGGAGCTGATGGTAGGTGTGGCGCACCACCTCAGACGTGAAAACAATCTCCTTTGTCTAGCGCTAGTGAAAAGGGGATAGACTCCCTCGCTGATTGGCTGATACCGACATTAGGCCGCCCTGTTGTCTTTACTTATGATTCAAATGCTCTCCCTCATGAAATGTACACTCCTAAAGCCTCAACCTGCAATTCTGTAGTGCTCACTTCATCATTGTAGTGCTCACCTCTGGTATTACAGTAATTTCATGATTCATAAAATATTTCAGTTCATCAATTACAGTACTCTTTCCAGGAGTAAGAACAATATCTATATCAGTGAGTAAGCTTTAGAAACTGTTGAGAACATGTAACACAATGTATAATGAACCAATTGAGGGCAGTGTCAGTTGAAGAGTTACAGCACTCTTTCAAGGAGTAAGAATAATCAAGCTAAGTTCCAATTACCGTCGAATTGGTAAGACATGGCAACAAGCGATTGTAAGTTAATACAAACCTGTATTGTTGCAATTCTGCTGCAGAATGACAGGGTATTTATAAAACTCCACAATATCATAGAAACCAAGCAGCCAATCAGAACTCAAGGAATGGAATCACCCAAATGCATGAATGGATCATTCTTGATTTCTATAAATATCAACTGTCTTGGACACTGCTTCAGTTGTGCTTAGCTAGTTGCTGTTATTCAAACCAACAGTAGACTAACTGACTTCAATAATCTATGTTAGTGAGTAGCTTTAGAAACAGTTGAGAACATGTAACACAGTGTATAATGAACCAATTGAGGGTAATGTCAGTAGAGGAGTTACAGTACTCTTTCCAGGAGTAAAAACAATATTTTTGTTGGTGAGTAGCTTTAGAAACTGTTGAGAAGATGTTACAGGGTATAATGAACCAATGGAGGGCAGTGTCAGTTGAAGAGTTACAGTACTTTTTCAAGGAGTAAAGACATATTTTTTGTTGGTGATTAAGCTTTTAGTTATGAAATTCAGCCACTGCTATTGTTCAGTGCCCTGTAAATCTTTCAAACAGTTGTCTCGAAAGCTACTCACCAACAAAAATAATTGTTTTTCACAATATGGAAAGAAGTAAATGTAACTCCTTTCTACTGACATTACCAACATCAATTGGGTTCATTGATACACGTGTTACATGTTCTCAACTTGTTCTAAGCTAACTCACTAACAATAGATTATTGAAATGCAGTTAGTCTCAACTGTTTGGTTTGAATAACAAGCAACTAGCTAAGCACAACTGAAGCAGTGTCCAAGACAGTTGATATTTATAGAAATCAAAATGATCCATTCATGCATTTGGGTGATTCCATTCCTTGAGTTCTGATTGGCTGCTTGGTTTCTATGATATTGTGGAGTTTTATAAATACCCTGTCATTCTGCAGCAGAATTGCAACAATACAGGTTTGTATTAACTTACAATCGCTTGTTGCCATGTCTTCCAATTCGACGGTAATTGGAACTTAGCTTGATTATTCTTACTCCTTGAAAGAGTGCTGTAACTCTTCAACTGACACTGCCCTCAATTGGTTTCATTATACATTTGTGTTACATGTTCTCAACAGTTTCTAAAGCTTACTCACTGATATAGATATTGTTCTTACTCCTGGAAAGAGTACTGTAATTGATGAACTGAAATATTTTATGAATCATGAAATTACTGTAATACCAGAGGTGAGCACTACAATGATGAAGTGAGCACTACAGAATTGCAGGTTGAGGCTTTAGGAGTGTACATTTCATGAGGGAGAGCATTTGAATCATAAGTAAAGACAACAGGGGCGGCCTAATGTCGGTATCAGCCAATCAGCGAGGGAGTCTATCCCCTTTTCACTAGCGCTAGACAAAGGAGATTGTTTTCACGTCTGAGGTGGTGCGCCACACCTACCATCAGCTCCTTACTTTACTCACAGATCCTGTGCTACTCATAATGCTGAGTTGGCGAGGGCTGGAATCGAACTAGGAACCTTGTGGTTTCTAGCCGAACTCCTCTACCGACTGAGCTAACCTGGCCCATTTGAATCGTAGACTCTTTAAAAAAAGTAATGCCAATAAGAAAGAAAAAAATGCAGTATTGTTCTTTTCTTATAGTCAAATTGAATTTTGATTGATTGATTTTAATGATGTGTCAACTCGTTTTGGGGTATTTTATGCTTAGACATTAAGGAATCACATGCATTGTATATTCATATATACAATTTTCATAGTAGGAAGCGCGTGGTGTAATGGTTAAAGTCATAGAAATGGACTCGTCGCCCCGAGTTCAAATCCTGGACATGGTAATTGCATTTCACTTAGCACTAATACCTTGGGAAAGGTATGAATCCCACTCTCCCTCCAGCTATGGTAAATAGTAGGGCAGACTGGGCTCTTTAACCTTGGTTAGGCAACCGGTCTAGAGAAGGAAAAACTCTGAATTCAAACCTGTTAAACTCCGCTTAAGAAATTGACCCTGTGTCGCATCCTGCTCGTGCGGAGGGGTTGGTAATATATATATATATATACAATTTTCATATTCAGTCTATTTTTTATTTCTTAATGTAGGCTTCTGACCCAACCATGATTATTGACCTCCCCACACTCCAAGAGATTTATTGACCCCTTGAATTGTCCCTCGTTTTGGGTTATTATATGCCTAGAGGTTAAAGATCATGTTCATTGTATATTTATATTTACATTTTTTGTATTCAGTCTATTTTTAATTTCTTAATGTAGGCTTCTGACCCCAACC
This sequence comes from Doryteuthis pealeii, assembly GCA_023376005.1. Lineage (NCBI taxonomy): Eukaryota > Metazoa > Mollusca > Cephalopoda > Myopsida > Loliginidae > Doryteuthis > Doryteuthis pealeii. Next base: position 4,920,963 of record CM042167.1, read on the forward strand.
ATTGTCATTGAGCTCCACACACTCTGAGGCATTTATTTGACCCCTTAAATAGTCCCATCGACCTCATATCAATCACTTTGATGATCCCTGGGTTAAAAGCAGTGTTTATTATCTTTATATATTCTTGTTCTCATTCATTTTCCACTATTTTCATGTAAACTCGAATATCAAATCTAATATTCACACTCTTAAAGTTCAAAGGTTGGGAAAAGAAACAAAATTATTCTCATATCATTTTTATTATTTTTTTTAATAAGTATAAAGAGATATTTCTGAAAGACTGGTAAGATTTTCCAATTTCTTCCTATATGAATAATATATATATATAATATATATATATATATATATATATATAATTGTTGAGTTTTTTTTAAAAAATAAGTGCTTATTATAGACAGCTACCCAGGTTGTCTTGCTAGGTCGCAATATTTATAGTATATATATATTATATAATATATATATATAAAGAAAGGAAGGAAGGAAGGAAGTAAAGAAAAAAGAGAAAGTAAGAACTAATGAAAGAGGATGAAAATGGAAGAAAGTAAAAAAGAATGATAGAAAGAAGAAGGAAAAAAGGAGAAAGAAGGACTAATGAAAGGGATGAAAAAGGGAAGAAGTGAAGAAGAAAAAAGAAAAGGAAAAGAGAGAACTAATGAGAGGATACAATGATAGAAGTATAAGTTATACTTTACTTATCCCATTTCTCCGTTAGGCACTTGGTAACCTGGTGTGCAGCAGCATAAAACCAGAAGTGCCACCCTCCAATCAATCAGCTGGTTATGTCAAGCCCTAGCACCTATATGATTGCCCTAATCCTATTGCTCTTATAGCAAGCCCATCCTTTTTATCATATGGGTGCTAGAAGGCAGTGGCTGAGTGTCTTCATGTTCTGGGAATGACATTAAACTCTGATGGTTAGGTTCCAGTTCTGGAGAATGTGGAGTACCCTTTCATCACTATTGCTCCCAGTCCACTCTGACCTGAAGTGGTAGTACCTGTTAGGGTCCCATCTAAAAAAATTGAGTATCCGTTAAGAATGAATTCATTTCAAAACATATTGGCATTAAATGACCCACTGAGGTTGATATGCCGTAAACAAACCATGTTGCAGATTGACTATTGTTTCAATTTGTTTTGCGCGGGAAGTTCGAAAAGACAAAGGAAAATTGAACAAAGAGACTGGAAGGGAAGTAAGGACTTCCGGCTGAGGGACAAAGGAAAAAGAAAACGTGTAGGCGTTCGAGAGATACAAAGACAGTCAACAGTCAGTAGGGAGTCAGAACAGGAGACGGCGAACAGAGCACAAGGAGTCTGACCGACGCTTGCGGTCAATCGCTGCCGGTGGGCAGTGAGGTGCACCACCACCTTCCACCACACTAGCAGTAGTAGTTCCCATTGTCAATGCTCGTTGCTCACACGCACTACGAGGGAATTAAATAAAAGTCAATCTTCTACTACATACAGCATGCTTTGTGATTTCATTTTGTGATTCAGAGTAGCGAAGAAAGGCTATGCGACAACCAAACCAGAAGCGTAAAGTCTAATCCTTTTTTTTTTCTCTGTTTAGCCTTAACACTGTAACGTACACCAGTTTCGCATCTTCCGTCTACTTGAATTTGCAAGGGTAGACCTAGAAATAAAGGTAAGCTTAGACATTTCAAAAACATATCTCATGTAATGAACAAGCCCTTAAAAACGCACACCGTATTCACACTTCTCTTCTCTCTCTCTCTCTAAATATATATATATTATATATATATATATATATTATGTGAAAATAAAATGGAAATTAATCGACAGTATGAATAAGATATAATGAAAAAACAACGATGTTTACAACTGAAATAGGCTCATCAGAAGAGAAAGTGTGCAAACCGTCAAGAGAATTGGCCCGAAACGGTTTGCACACTTTCTCTTCTGATGAGCCTATTTCAGTTGTAAACATCGTTTGTTTTTTCATTATATCTTATTCATATATATATATATATATATATATATATTATATATATATATATATATATATATATATAGGAATGTAAACACGGTGGTTTGGATATGGCTTTTTGCCGACAATTTTTGGGGAGAATAAGTGCTTAGTTGAAGTTGGTACCTAATTTTGAAAATCAATTGATTATAATTAATTAATTAGGCAGGAATGCCTATTAAATGTAAGGCTAAACAAATCGATTTGTTTAGCCTTACATTTAATAGGCATTCCCGCCTAATTAATTAATTATTAATCAATTGATCTTCAAATTAGGTACGACTTCAACTAAGCACTTATTCTCCCAAAAAATATATATATATATATATATAAGTCATCCACATAAAGTACTGTTTCATCATATCTCTTCAGTGCGATTAGACTTTGCAGGCTGCGTCAATTATATACTGAAAATTTTATTGATACATCCATTAACCAATACTACATTTTGGTTTTTTTTCCTTGATTCTCCCAATTATACAAATCCAGGAAGTTCAATTTGTACTTTTATGACGTCAGTCTTGCTGAATTTCCGGGACATTACTGATCCAAGTTACAATCTTACGGACTTTCCTTCACCTTTCCATAGAACGACAAACAAAATCTTAGAAGAAAGTGATTTTTTGAAAGTGCTCTAAGTGAGTGGAAAATTTAATTTATTTCTACTGTAATGATTGGTGGCAATGAAAGACTCCTAAACTTTTAGCCAATGAATGAGGTTTCAGTTCTGAGGTTTGGAGAATGTGGAGCACCCATTCATCACCATTGCTCTCTGGTCTGCTCTGACTCTGAGTGGTTAGTACGCTGTTAGGGTCCCATCCATGGGTTAATAGAAAGTGTTTATAAAAAAAATTGAGTATCCGTTAAGAAATTGATTTATTTCAAAAACTTTTCACATTAAATGACCACTGAGGTTGATATGCCGTAAAACAAACAAAAACAAAAGAAATAGGCTGTCTTTTTTTGCGCATATTTGTTTAACCTTTTATTATATGACTGTAATAAGTAATTGAGAGTTACTTGCCCAGTTTTTATTATTACTTCCTCTTTGTGTAAATCTTTAGCTTCTGAAACTATAATAAACTCCCAAGAAAACTTCAACTGTATTCTAGTAGAATAAAGCTTTCTCAGTCTGTGGTTCATTTATATTTACAGTGGACATTGTTTAATTTTAGCAAAACCTTTTGACACCATTTCTCTGAATTTTTTTAAGATGAAGCTTGATAATTAGTATTATTTGTATTATTCAGACTATCATCCTCATCTTCATTGTTATCTGTACAAAAGGGGATAGACTCCTGCTGTCCACTGATATGATAAAAGGCCATTCTTTCAACTTTAAACA
>CM042167.1:4924391-4980615 GCA_023376005.1 Doryteuthis pealeii
ATCTGTCATACTATCTATTTATCTTAGTCTGTTCATATCTATCTATCTTAGTCTGTTTATATGTATCTATCTCTTACACTCTGTTCATATCTATCCATCTTACACTGTTCATATCTATCTATCTTACACTGTTCATATCTATCTATCTTACACTGTTCATATCTATCTATCTTACACTGTTCATATCTATCTATCTTACACTGTTCATATCTATCTATCTTAGTCTGTTCATATCTATCTATCTATCTTAGTCTGTTCATATCTATCTATCTATCTTTGTATGTTCATATCTATCTATCTATCTATCTTTGTATGTTCATATCTATCTATCTTACTCTGTTCATATCTATCTATCTAACTATTTTGTTGGTATCTAACTTACACTATTCGTATTCATCTATCAAAATTTCTCAATTTGTTTCTATCCACCTATCAGTCTATCTTTCTATCTATCTATTAATCTTGCCAATTCCATTGATTTTTGCAGTAATGCTGAATACAATGATTTCCTCGGATCTTCTGCAATTTCCTTTCTGTCAGAATCAATTCCAGTAAACGTGCATATATGTTTGTATAGAGTGCACTTTTAAAAGCCATGAAGTCTCTGCTTTATCAACACAAAAATGTTTCAAATACACACACCTGTGTGCATATAGATAGATAGATATACACATACAAATATATAGACAGACAGATAGGTATTATATATATATATATATTATATATATATATATATATATATATATATTATACTGTTAATAAACAAAAAAAAAGCCATGAAGTCTCTGATTTATCAACACAAAAATGTTTCAAATACACACACCTGTGTGCATATAGATAGATAGATAGATATACACTTACAAATATATAGGCAGACAGATAGGTATAGGTATATATATATATAATATATATATATATATACTGTTAATTAAAAAAAAATTAAAAAAAAAAAAAAAACTTACTTAGAGGCAAATCAAATCTGGAATAATAATTAAAATAAAATAAAAATAAATAATCAGACACACAGACATAAGCACACACACACACACACTTACACACACAAGCACGCACACACACACACACTTACACACACAAACACACACATAAACAAGTACCCCCAACCACACACACACACAGAATTTGGAAGACCCAGTCAGAACAATTTGAGCAACTGCTAGGACCACTTCAGTTCGAGTATTCTTCTGATGATGGGATTTTTCAACCCGAAATATTAAGAATAAAGTGACAGATTAACAAACAACATCATAGTTACCTTCTTTTTTCTTTACACTTGCATTGTGACAGCCTTCAAAACCAACCAACATACCATATATATACCAGTGGTCTGAAGAAGCTCGTGAGCATACTCGCGAGTGGAAATGGTCCATAACCACAATACCCATGATATTTAAGGCCTTTTATTCTCAAATAACTTTGCTCTGTTTACAATAATTAAACATTGAGCTCTCATACGGAACCTGAACTCTACAACAAACTACTGGTAGAGAATTAGGACCCACCTAGAATCACTTTGTACCAAGAAACTTGGTACTGCACCAAAGTATATATATATATATATATATATATATATATATATATACAGACTCTGGTGATCGTAAAATATATAAACAAATCTATGTATTTAATAGTTTAAACACCACTCCTTAATAGCAGCTGTCAAATGGCCGAGAGGTTAACGTATAACCCGTCGGTCGCTACCGAGCTAAAGGGCTCACAGAATCTCCGAAATTGGCCATCAAGATCGGATTTTCTGCATCAACCAAGGATTGCAGGGTCTCTATATTTACTGGAAGTCTAGCCGAATGCCCCACGTTGTGCTAAGATCTCAAACGACTAGAAATTTGCTATAGAAACTGATTTCCGAGGTTAATGGCAGCCTATTGGTCACACACAAAAAAAAATAACGACTCTTTTTCTTCTTCAAAAATCAACAACATTTATATTCAAAAATACAAGAATACAAATAATTACTTCTCAAGACAGGGAAGTGATGGACCTCAATTCAATGTGTTCTGGTCGGAATAATATTACGCGGCAATGTTGGCTGAAGTCAGTTTATCTGTCGGCTACAGGATCTTTACGTTCACACTTCAAGTTTTCTTAGCTACCGTTCTCAAGCACGCCCGGCTTCATTCTACTCTCTCGTCAAGATCGTCTCAGTTTAAATAATATTTCAATCGGAAATTCTTATTTCCGGTCAGCGTGAAGATATTAGGAATTTTCTTTACTTCCGATTTTCAACAAGAGTTTTATCTCCTTTCTTAAGTGTCTTCCAGACAATCATGATCAATCAAGTAGCTAGACATCAGTCTAGCTACTTCAAAAGGACCGTCTCCATCACCGCCGATTCTCACTTCTGGGAGTTCCGACCTACTTGAGATTTTACTACTGATATGGTCAGCCCTATCCCGGCCACCATCCGCCTCGACCGGAGAGTCGAGGTCACCCGGCGAATCACATTTCCGTTCACTTTCTTTCTTTCTTTCTTTCTTTCCAATCCTGAATCAGGTCACAAACGAATCAGGCTGATGAAAAGTGAGTCGGGTTTCACTCCTGGTCGGAGGTTGTTGCTGTGTCTAGCCACATTGAAGAAACATTGAAACACAATGTCTATGGATGACTTATATATATATATATATATATATATATATATATATATATATGAAGTAGTCAAACAATGTTTGAAAATGGCGAAGGCCGACAATTTGTGGGAGATTATGTGCTTAATTAAAGTCATACCTAATTTTGTTAATTAATTAATTATAACTAAATGAATTAGGCGTGCATATCAGTTTAAATGTAAAGCGTAAACAAATCGTGACAAAGTCATCTCTGTATGGGCTGAAATGTACATACAGAGATGACTTTTTCTTGATTTGTTTACGCTTTACATTTAAACTGATATGCATGCCTAATTCATTTAGTTATAATTCATTAATTAACAAAATTAGGTATGACTTGAATTAAGCACATAATCTCCCATATATATATGTATGAGGAAAAAATGAGTAAAGAAAAGAAATGTAGATGGATATCCATCTACATTTCTTTTCTTTACTCATTTTTTCCTCATATTGTCGGATTCAATTCCCTTTCCATTCTTACATATATATATATATATATATATATATAATATTGGCTATTGAATCAACCATCTATCTATACATATATAAATGGCAGTTGTGTGTATGTATGTCCGTCTATACATGTATAAAGGGCAGTTGTGTGTATGTATGTCCAAATGTAATCTATACATATATAAAGGGCAGTTGTGTGTATGTATGTCCGAATGTAATCTATACATATATAAAGGGCAGTTGTGTGTATGTATGTCCGAATGTAATCTATACATATATATATAAGTTTGTGTGTATGTATGTCCGAATGTAATTTATACATATATAAAGGGCAGTTGTGTGTATGTATGTCCAAATGTAATCTATACATATATAAAGGGCAGTTGTGTGTATGTATGTCCAAATGTAATCTATACATATATAAAGGGCAGTTGTGTGTATGTATGTCCGAATGTAATCTATACATATATAAAGGGCAGTTGTGTGTATGTATGTCGAATGTAATCTATACATATATAAAGGGCAGTTGTGTGTATGTATGTCCGAATGTAATTTATACATATATAAAGGGCAGTTGTGTGTATGTATGTCCAAATGTAATCTATACATATATAAAGGGCAGTTGTGTGTATGTATGTCCGAATGTAATCTATACATATATAAAGGGCAGTTGTGTGTATGTATGTCCGAATGTAATCTATACATATATAAAGGGCAGTTGTGTGTATGTATGTCCGAATGTAATCTATACATATATAAAGGGCAGTTGTGTGTATGTATGTCCGAATGTAATCTATACATATATAAAGGGCAGTTGTGTGTATGTATGTCCAAATGTAATCTATACATATATAAAGGGCAGTTGTGTGTATGTATGTCCGAATGTAATCTATACATATATAAAGGGCAGTTGTGTGTATGTATGTCCGAATGTAATTGTGTGTATGTATGTCCGAATAATCTATACATATATAAAGGGCAGTTGTGTGTATATGTATGTCCAGAGGAAACTTTGAAAATAAAACAATTAATGACAAAGTAAATATATATACACATTAGATATCACCAGTGCTTGGTTTTTGAGCAAAAATAATAGAGATTTGATTTATATTCGTGAAGATAATTAAGAAATAAAATTTAAATGATAACAGTATGGATTTTTTTCATTTAATATTTTAGATAGAAGACATTAACATTTCTTTTCAGAGTAGCTGGATCAATGCAAGGTCTATTTTTTTACATAGAGATTTAAATGGGGCATCCCGTGAGGCTTCAACTCACGATTCAGTAATAATGGATCTGCAGGACTAACTTGAAAAATCATCCTCTACCCAGGCGATGCTGGGTAGCCGTTGCTAGTCTACAATAAAGACCTATTTTTTTTCATTACAACTGAAGGCAATACATACCGTAATGGAAACACCAGCACTTTAAAATCAAGGCAAGACAGTCTAAACAGACTTTTATTTAGATGTTTACATATATATATATTTAAGAAATGGATATAAAGTAACCTACTCGAGTTTCATCATCTGAATCGTCAGGGTTACATCTGCTGAATTAATCGAGTTTTCGATTAATATCAGTTGGTACCACGTATGTCTGTTGAAACGGGTCTTATCTTTTGTAGATGAACGCGTGTTTATGGATTCAAAACTCATCGTGAACCGTTTTTGTTTATTGGATTAAAAAATGTGAATTAATTAGTGGGAATTATTTTTTCAATTACAATTTATTGAAAGGTAGATTACGGGCGTAATAGTGGTTAATATATATATATATATATATATATATATATAACACCTCTGCAGGTTTTCATACCAAAAAATAACTTTCCGGAAGCTGCCATTGACCTAGAGACGAGTGTAACAGATTATACAGGGAGAAATACCACCAATTGTGAAACATTATATATATATATAAATATATATATATATATATATATATTACTTATGCAAGTCTCTTTGTACAAAGTCTGATTTGGACTCATCAATCCGCAGGACTCTTTTCCAGGTACGGATGCTTCACAATTGGTGGATATTTCCCTCTGCATAATCTGTCACACTCGTCTCTAGGTCAATGGCAGCTTCCGGAAAGTTATTTTTTGGCATGAAAACCTGCAGAGGTGTTTGTTGGGGGGTATGTCTACTGAGTTGTATTTCTTAGTCCTCATTCCAGGAATCCTAAAATTATCTAACAGAGAAAAATGGTTTGGCTGTGAAAGTTGGAACAGATGACAGACAATGCTTTTAGTCATATAGATGTGGATAACCAGATTGCCGTGAAATAATGCCACTTGGCCAGAATTTGGAAAACATAATTTATTGGAATGACAGACCACTATGCCAAGGTTATCTATTGACAGGTGATACAATCTTATTATAATGGAGCTTCTGTGTTTGTCTGTAACCGTAAATTTTATGTCCCATTCTCCATGATTTCTTTTTTATTTAAACATCAATTAATAATAAAATTGTTTAACATTATTAATACTGTTGACCATATCTCCATACTAATAACATGCAATTATTATTATTTGGATTATTCGGACTATTGTCCTTATCTTCATTGTTATCTGTACAACGTTTCGACCGATGTGCCCACCGGCTTTCATCAGGTATTTCTTGTCAGACTCAGGAACTTTCTCAGACTTGGGAACCTTCTTGTCATAATCACAAGCCATCACAAAACTTTGAACCTAACCCTTTATTCAGTCCACGGGGGTATCCTGTTCTCATTCCGCTAACTATAGCTGGGGTACAGATGTTAAGCTGTGTTAACTATTATTCTATGTTACTGCTGCCCCTAACCAGGATTGAACCTGCAATCTGTCATTTAGAACTGTCTTAACCTAACTCCTTTATCCACTTTATCTGTACAACATTTCGGCCAACGTACCTTTCTTGTTGGACTTGGGAACATTATCGGACTTGGGAACGTTATCGGACTCGGGAGCCATCACGGAAATTTGAACAACCCTTTATTCAGTCCACAGAGGTATCCTGTTCTCATTCTGCTAACCATAGCTGGGGTACAGATGTTAAGCTGTGTTAACTATTATTCTATGTTACCGCTGCCCCTGACCAGGATTGAACCAGCAGTCTAGAGATAACTGTCACTTAGAACTGTCTTAATCTAACTCCTTTAACCACCAGGCTATGTATCCAATTGGACATATAGCCTAGAGGATAAAGGAGGGACTCATTCAAAGCAAATATGTGCATCCTAGGATAATCTTAATCAAAAAGCTATCAGCATCACTTATATATTTATATATATATATATATATATTATATACCAAACTTGTTGGTAAACCCTTGTGGTAAGAAAAAACCCGGCAAATAGTTTGATTGTAAAAATATACTACCAAACATCACCTGGGGAGAAAAAAATCTTTTGGAAAAAAGAAAAGACCAAGATAATCGTACCAACCGAAAATAATCCGTTGATATTATAATACTTGGCCAAAAGAAAAAACAATTTATATGTATATATATATATATATGAAAAATATATATTCATACAAAAACTGCTAGGATATACTAAAGCTAATAAGTAAAGAGTGCTCAATACCTAAGTAGAGCAAATAATAAAGATAAACCTAATGAGTCAGATATACCTACTAAAAGTTTCACTTAGTGCTCTTCAGGGCTAAGATCTATTTATCTATCTTTATATATATATATATATATATATATATATATATAATATATTTAGGCAACATTTCTTCTTGTAGGCATATATTGAAATGGAACAACCCATTGTTGTACGGTTTCAAAATTACCCTGAAGATGGCCCACGATAGGCTGGAAAGTACTAGGTCAATCAAGTATGGCAAATACATCAGCCAATTTTCGTCAGATATTATTAAAACAATCCGGCAATATGAAAGGATAAAAGAAAAAATTTGCAGACAAAAAATGGCTGCAATGTTCAACAATATATATAAGTATAGATAAAAGGATATGAAAACACACAATGCTGATAAAATGAAAATATTTGATATCATATTCATAGCTAACATTGAACAATATTTCGATTTATAAAAATCATCATCAGAGCTTGTTTTTAATCCAGACTCATCGAGAGAGAAGCAGAAAATAATTTAAATTTCAAAACGAAAAACATTTTGAACATCAATGTTTTTTGTTTCAATTTAAATTATTTTCTGCTTCTCTCTCGATGAGTCTGGATTAAAAACAAGCTCTGATGATGATTTTTATAAATCGAAATATTGTTCAATGTTAGCTATGAATATGATATCAAATATTTTCATTTTAACAGCATTGTGTGTTTTCATATTCTTTTATCTATACTTATACTGTCGGATTCATTTCTTTACTCTTAACTTATATATATATATATATAACAAAGGCTATTATGAAGATGTATTTGCCAGAAGTGCTAGATCATCTGCATAGTCTGCATATAGTAAGTACAAATCATTTTTGAGTATATCCTGCTTTTTGTAAATCTTATATCTCCATCTTTTCAAGCATCTTAAGAATTCATAAGAAATTTCCATATCAAGATCGTCATAAAATCAAGAAATGATAAAAAGAAATAAAAGTCTTTGTCTTAATCTCAATATTTATTCCTTATAATCAAACGTTAACTGCGCTTGTTCTATTGTTTCTTTTCCTTTCAAGTTTAAATATCAAATTCCACATCTTTGTGTTAAGTCGCAATTAAAGTGTAATAGTTTGAGAAAAGATAGAATTGAACAAATGTTTCCCAAGTGAAAAACTTGGATAATTCATGATGTGAATTTATTGATTTCGACTTTTACTGAATTTTCAACTTGAAATTACAAAGATCTAAGAGATATGTTTGCAAAAGTGAGCCGTCTTTTACATTTCATGAATAAAGATGGGCAAAACAGATGCAAATACAATTGTTTTTCTATCACAATTGAAACTTATTTTCCATGCTCAGTGGTCAGATCAGCAGACTGAAGGTTGTTGAATTGAAGATTCTGTTGCTTTCAAATTCTCATTTATTGTTATTTATCAATCTTATGGGCCATCCCTTTAGCCTTCAAGCAAGAGCGCTTGTCCAGTGGAAATCCTTGGTAATCCTTTGGTAAAGAATCCTCAGTATTGTAAGTTCCTTCATTAACGGTTTGCAAGTGGACTATAAAAGTATCAGTGTTTAAGTAGTGAATCAGCCACGCATTATGGATGTTGATTGGCTGGAGGAATAAACCACGTGGCCTCGCCTAATCTATAAATTTAGGTGGGGAATTGTAGCACACCTTATATACAAAAATATTACAACACTTGCCATCTTATTTTTTTTTTTTAAATTACAAAGATCTAAGAGATATGTTTGCAAAAGTGAACCGTCTTTTACATTTCATGAATAAAGATGTGCAAAACAGATGCAAATACGATTGTTTTTCTATCACAATTGTTGAAACATATTTTCCTTGCTCAGTGGTCAGATCAGCAGACTGAAGGTTGTTGAATTGAAGGTCCTGTTGGATTTATATTTACTAAGATTTTCTTAGTCTGGCACATCCTATTCATGTGGAGGGGTTGGTAAATATGTATATAAACATATAGGCAATATAATGTATACAAATATATAGGCTATATAATGTATACAAATATATAGGCTATATGATGTATATAAATATATAGGCAATATAATGTATATAAATATATAGGCTATATGATGTATATAAATAATAGGCTATATGATGTATATATATATATATGCAATATATGTATATAATGTATATAAATATATAGGCTATATAATGTATATAATGTATATAAAATATATAGGCTATATAATGTATATAAATATATAGGCAATATAATTTATATAGGCAATATAATGTATATAAATATATAGGCTATATGATGTATATAAATATATAGGAAATCCTGGAAATCAACTGTTGTTTTGCCACTTACCTCCTATCACACAAACCATTCAATGAAGACACACAAGATATGCTGGGGAGCAAAGATGAACTCATATGTGAGCTGCCTTTAACATTTCATGAATAAAGATGTGCAAAACAGATGCAAATACAATTGTTTTTCTATCACAATTGTTGAAACTTATTTTCCTTGCTCAGTGGTCAGATCAGCAGACTGAAGGTTGTTGAATGGAAGGTCCTGTTGGATTTATATTTACTAAGATTTTCTTAGTCTGGCACATCCTATTCGTGAGGAGGGGTTGGTAAATATGTTGATTATGTTGTTCATTAAAGTCATCTCTATAGAACTCAAACGTATATACCAAACGTATATATATATATATATATATATATATATATATATATATACGTATATATAGAACTCTACATATATATATATATATATATATATATATATATATATATATATATATACGTTATATATAGAACTCTACTGGACTGCAGGAGCATATATATACATATATGGTTAGAGTCATGGGAAATGGACTTGTCACCCCGAGTTCAAATCCTGTATGTGGTAATTGCATTTCACTTAGTGCTAATACTCTTGGGAAAGGTATGAATCCTACTCTCCTTACAGCTATGGAAAAATAGTAGGGCAAACTGGGCACTTAAACCTTGGTTAGGCAACTGGTCTAGGAGAAGGAGAACTCTGAATTCAAACCTGTTGAACACTGCTTAAAAAATTGACCTTGTGTCACATCCTGCTCGTGTGGTGGGGTTGGTGTGTGTGTGTGTGTGTATATATATATATATATATATATATGGTATTTTTTTACTTTTTTATTTATTTGCCAGCAGAATCTGGATACCAAGAGAAGTAGCTGAAAGTTATCAATTTTTTACTGTTTTGGATTTTAGAAATTTACAGAAACATATATTGTTCATTTCTACAAATATATATATATATATATATATATATGGGTAAAATAGTAGGGCAGGCTGGGCTCTTTAACCTTGGGTAGTTAACCAGTCTAGGAGAAGAAAAACTCTGAATTCAAAATTCCTGAGGTCAGTCGTTGATTGGGTTATGTGGTATTCCTTGTGCACCAATTATTTCATAAAACTACAGAATGATCCAACACAAGCCGTCACCCCTATAAACAAAACACTGAGTTGGTTGTTCACTGAATGAACATTTTATATATATATATATATATATATATATATATATAATACGTTTGGTTGAACTCGAGTGACAATTGGGGATTGCAACACCAGTTCCACCCTGACACCAAAAAGATGGCCGAACAGATTGAACAGAAACTTGTACGACAGGAATTGTCACTCGAGTTCAACCAAACATGTTTGAAAGAGAAAATGCTGCCAAAATACACCTATATTATATATATATATATATATATATAATATATATATATATATATATATATATACATTTCTACTTTTTTTTCTGCTTAGATGCACAGATAACAAACAAAGTTGTAAATAAATAGCTGAAAGTTATCAATTTTTTACTGTTTTTAGATAATTTGTTCATTTCTACAAATACATATATACTGGTTAGCTCAGTCAGTAGAGCGTTCGGCTAGAAACCACAAGGTTCCTAGTTCGATTCTGGCCCTCGCCAACTCAGCGTATGAGTAGCACAGGGATCTGTGCGGTAAAGTAAGGAGCTGATGGTAGGTGTAGCGCTCCACCTCAGATGCTAAAAATAATCTCCTTGGTCTAGCGCTATTGAAAACTGACTGGCTGATACCGACTTTAGGCCGCCCCGACGACTTTACTTTACTATATATATATATATATATATATATGGGTAAAATAGTAGGGCAGACTGGGCTCTTTAACCTTGGGTAGGTAACCAGTCTAGGAGAAGGAAAACTCTGAATTCAAAATTCCTGAGGTCAGTCATTGATTCGGTTATGTGGCATTCCTTGTGCACCAATTCTTTCCTATCAACTGTGCCAAAAAGTGCAGAATGGTCCAACACTGTGTTGGTTGTTCACTGAATTAACATTTTTTTTTAAATATATATATATATATATATATATATATATATATATATATATTTATATATATATACGTATATACATTTCTACTTTTTTTTTCTGCCTAGATGCACAGCTAACAAACAAAGTTGTAAATATGATGGCAGCAATGAAAAAGAAAAAGATTAAATACAAAAGTAACCACTTTGGTAATTGTATCAACAAGCTAAGCACAAAAAAATACAGATGTATGCAGAAGTTAAATTCCACACATTTTCGAGCTTTATTCTTTTATCTTTCAGATTTCCAAAGAATCTCCTGGTTTCCTTTACCGTTTTCACTGACTGTTCTATTCTATTTGTCTTTTTCTATTCAATTAAGGTAACAGTTCCATGAAGAATTCCCAGCATAAATTCACACAACAATTGGTAAAAAAAATGGTTATGGCACCAAAGGATAAGAAATTCTTGCAAGTGAAAGGCAAAGAGGAAAATATTGGAAAGCTGTCATAAGCAGATGATGAAAAGACATATTCCACACACAAACGTTACATATGTTATATATATATATATATATATATATATATATATATATATATATAAGACATATTCACATACAAACGTTACATGTTTTATATATAATATATATATATATATTTAATATTAAACTCTGATAAAACTGAGACATCTCAGCTATCGATGGCAGACTCATAAACTCGGAAGAACAATTTAGGTACTTAAGCAGTAATATCTCATCCACAGAAAACGATGTTAATGCACGCATAGGTAAGGCATGGGCCGCTATATAGTCCAATCTTAAAAATATCCATATGGGTGAAAAGAAGAGAAAATAATCTTTCTCAAATTATAATTTGTATGAGTCTTTATCCAGTGAATTATTTTTTATAGCGAGTTAGAAAAAAATTATTTTGCTTTGGACAACAAAAATATGTTTTGACGAAAAATCAAATCTTATTCATATTCTTGCTAGTGTAGAGGATTATGAGAATGTGTTCAATTATATTAGAAATGACGAATAAAAAATATATGACACAGTTTAGGCAGAAAATACGGAGAAATGATAAAACAAATGCATATAATTATAAAATAACAAATAAAATTTATTCAGAGAATAAATTTGCAACAATATGTGAAATGTTCAAAAGGGATAGTGTAGATATGATATGTGTAATGTAAAATGTAAAAGTTTGTATGTTAAGTTTGGAAAAGTTCATTTAGATGTGGACAGAAATGAGAATCAAGTTTGTATATATGACCTGCTGAAAACGGATTCTTAATGAAGGTAGAACGAAGTGGTAGAATACTGGTAGTAGTAGTAATTGTGTTGAGGCAGTGAAGTCGTTTGTTCGAACACCTGTTTCTTGGTCGTTGTTCTATCTGGCAGCGAGACGAGATCTCTGTGTTTGTTTGTCGTTGGGTATGTCCGGTTTGGGTGTGAGGTGAAGTCTGTCTCGCTGCTAGCGAAATGAATTCTGTCTAATTGTTGATTTCATTTTCGTCTTTTATGATACTTTATAGGATCAAAGAGTAATTAACTTTTTGGCGCAAACGAGCGGGCGTAGTAGAAAGCAATACTAACCTAGCCAATCAATTCTGATTTTTGTGTAAACATTTGCCCTAATCACTTTCGTTTTTAATCTCTTTTCCTTAAGTTTGGGAAAAGGATTGTGTGTTGTGTTTGTTTTAATTTCTTTCCCTTAAATTTGGGAAGAGAAATGTATACGTGTATTTATTTAAAAAATATAGAATTGTATTCTATACTAGTATATATAAAAGTGTATCTGTAAAATCTCCAAGAGCAGATTACAGTCACAATGAAGTTGTCACTGTTAGCCAATCAGAATCCAGCATAATCTTAAGGAGGAACAAAAGAACAAAGTGTTGTCATACTGAGACAGTAAATACATACTTAACTCTGGTATTTACTTAAAGACAGACTTTTTCCTCTTAAGAGAAGCAGTTTCCCACACCCTTCAAGTAGACAGGGGGTGGGGAGGTGTCTAGCAAGACATGTGGGTCACTGCTGTGTGCTAAAAATAGTCTGTCTGTCTGTCAGTGACAGCATCAGATCATAATATGAGTTGATCAATAAGTCAGTGGCCTGTGATGGTGTAATTAGCTGAAATTTATTAGGAAATTTCATTGTGTGATATCAAGATCAATAAGATTAATAATGCAATGCTTTGACAAGGAAGGAGATTATGTTGGAAAATAAATATTTATTGTGTAAAATGAATGCTTTTATCATTATAAAGTTACAGACTTACTGTTTCATTTGTATGTGTGTATAAGTGGATATATATATATTTGTGTATGTATTTGATCCACACACACACATATTCATATATATATATATATATATATATATATATATATGCATGTGTATGTATGAGCCATCTGTAATTGGGTGAGATGTATGTCTGTGCCCTTGGGAGAGATGTGTCTGTATACATGCCTGTATGCCTCTGCTTATATATATATATATGTATGTGTAGAAAGAAAGTGAATCCGACGGTATGTAGTATATTAAGAAAAATGAAAAAACACAGGTTTAAATGGGTTAAGTGGTGAGTTTATTGGCCGACGCTGCAGTGTTTCGATCTATTTATTAGATCATCTTCAGGGCATAAGATAAGAAATTATTTATCACAGAATAACGAGAAAAGCAAGTGGTAATCCTTGTCATTCAGTCTGTTAAAAAATTTTTTGACGTTTGAAAATATATATATATATATATATATATATACACAAACACATACATACATATAAAAAAAAAATATATATATATGTATAGAGGAAAAAGAATGTCCTGAATAAAACCATTCTCACCACTAGCTGGGCTTTTGTGTGTATATAAATATGTTGAAAAGAAAAATAAACAAAGGAAAGAAAATGCTGAATGGATAAAATAGATTTTATTTTACTGACACGTGTTTCGACCAGGAGTTTATCCATGCATACATGCACTCTATCTATTATTATTTTAAATACAAAATAAAATAATAATAATAGAAAACTACAAAATCTTTTAGTATACAAGGAATATCGGCCTTCGTCAGATTAAATTATTTGGTGTTTTAAATCAAAATGGTTAAAATACGGAGAATTTCTGAATTCTTTTTTTAACATTTCAGAAATTCATCCAGCATTTTCTTTCCTTTGTTAATTTTTCTTTTCAACATACTGTCAGATTCACTTCCATTTTCAACTTTATATATATATATATATATATATATATATATATATAGGGGATTTTAAACAGAGATTCTACTCTCATAATGAATTATTCAGGAACAAGAAAAAAAGGGCAGCTACAATGCTTGCTAACTGCGTATGGGAGTGCAATGACGAAGGGACCCCATATAAAATAGAGTGGAAGATATTGGAACAGCACAAACCATATATTAATGGATCCAAGTGATGTGGACTATGCTCTGCAGTAAAATCCCGGATCCTACAAGGTCTAAATTCAATGGAAAAACATCTAAATACGAAATCAGAAATCCTCAGAGCTTGTCCACACAGAAAGAAATTTTTATTTGGATCTTGGACTGAAAATGTAATGGAATACAGTATATATGTATGTATAGTGCAATATTTCACACTTTTTCATTCAACAATTTTTAAATAGACTGACCGACGATGCAAAAGAGTCTCGCAGATTTCTTATTTTCTGTGATACATTTATTTTCCTCAAACTAATGAAAGCCCTGATGAAGATCTATTGAAACAGATCGAAACACTGCAGTTTAAGCGAAATAAACATTACTCGTTTATGAACCTGTTTTTTTTCAATTTTTCATAATATTACATACTGTCGGATTCACTTCCACTTTTTCTTCATTCTCTACTGTGTAACTCAAGTTTCCTGCAGCTTATTCTTACTCAAAAACCAAGCCCTGGTGATATTTAATGTGTATATGTATTTACTTTATCGTCATTTGTATTTTAATTTTTGCAGTTTCCTCCAGATATACATATACACACAACTGTTCTTTATATATGTATAGATATCTATATTCATTGCATGGAATATTTTGTGACCCTAGGTTTCATGCTTTTTATGCATTAACCAGACAGATGTGTGTGTGTGTGTGTGCTTACATATATATTTAATATACCAAACTTGTTGGTAAATCCTCGCAGTGAGAAAAAAACCAGCAAATAGTTCGATTGTAAAAATATACTACCAAACATCAACCGGGGAGAAAAAATTTTTGAAAAAAAAAAAAGACCAAGATAATCGTACCATCCAAAAATAATCTATTGGTACAATATTTGGCCAAAAGAAAAAAACAGTTTATATGTATATATATATTATATATATATATATATATAAGATATATATATTCATACAAAACCACCAGGAAACTAAAGCTAATAAGTAAAAAGTGCTCAATACCTAAGTAGAGCAAATAATTATAGATTTATAATAATAATAATAGATTTATCTTTTTATATATAGTGGTTATAGTGGGCTAGTGGTTAGAGTCGTGGGAAATGGACTCGTCGATTCGAGTTCAATTCCTAGACGAAGCCGTTGGCATTTCACATAGCGCTAATACCCTTCGGAAAGGTATGAATCCATATATTCTCCCTCCAGCTATGGGTTAAATAATAGGGCAGACTGGGCCCTTCAGCCTTGGGTAGGTAACCAGTCTAGGAGAGGGATTACTCTGAATTCAAAATTCCTGAGGTCAGTCATTGATTGGGTTTGTGGCAACTCTTGATGCACCAATTCTTTCCTATCGACTGTGCCAAAAAGTGTGGATGGTCCAACACAAGCCTTCACCACTATAAACAAATCACTGTGTGGGTGTTCATTGTGTGTGAGAACCCTCATGCGTTGAAAATCGACGAGAGAGTCCATAATATATATATATATATATATATATATATATATACATATAGGGTCCTGGCATTCTGAAAACTTGAATAAGAACATTGTGACCCAGTCATATTTTTCCCTCCCATGTCTTTGTCTGAATGTGAGAATATGTAGCATTTGGTTTTGATTTTATTTTGTTGTGGAGTGTCAGTTTATATTTAGTCTCATTTAGAAGATTGAATTGCAGGATGCAGCGAAGAAGAATTTTGTTTTAGCTTTTTAGGAACAAGATGATGACTAAATAACACAGAAGGGTTAATAACGATGTAAAGAGCAGTGAAAAAGAAAGGTCTGAATGAAGATAGAAAGAAAGAAAGAAAGAATGAAAGAAAGAAGTGAAGAAAGAAAAAGAAAAACTTTTTAAGGGAGAAAGAGAGAAAGAAGGAAGAGGTTGTTTTAAGGAAGGAAGGAAGAAAGAAATGAAAAAGTTTTTAATGGAGAAAGAGAGAAAGAATGAAAGAAATGAAAAAGTTTTTAAGAGAGAAAGAATGAAAGAAAGAAATGGAAAAGTTTTTAAGAGAGAAAGAATGAAAGAAAGAAATGAAAAAGTTTTTAAGAGAGAAAGAATGAAAGAAAGAAATGAAAAAGTTTTAAGAGAGAAAGAAATGAAAGAAGAAATGAAAAGGTTTTAAGAGAGAAAGAATGAAAGAAAGAAATGAAAAAGGTTTAAGAGAGAAAGAATGAAAGAAAGAAATGAAAAAGGTTTCAAGAGAGAAAGAATGAAAAAAAGAATGAAAAAGTTTTTAAGAGAGAAAGAATGAAAGAAAGAAATGAAAAAGGTTAAGAGAAGAAAGGAAAGAAATAAGAGAGAAAGAATGAAAGAAGAAATGAAAAAGTTTTTAAGAGAGAAAGAATGAAAGAAAGAAATGAAAAAGGTTTCAAGAGAAGAATGAAAAAAGAAATGAAAAAGTTTTTAAGAGAGAAAGAATGAAAGAAAGAAATGAAAAAGGTTTTAAGAGAGAAAGAATGAAAGAAAGAAATGAAAGAAAGGTTTTAAAGAGAATGAAAGATGAAAAAGGTTTTAAAAGAGAAAGAATGAAAGAAAGAATGAAAAAAGGTTTTAAGAGAGAAGAATGAAAGAAAGAGAAAGAATGAAAAGAAGAAATGAAAAAGGTTTAAGAGAGAAAGAATGAAAGAAAGAAATGAAAAAGGTTTTAAGAGAGAAGAATGAAGAAAGAAATGAAAAAGGTTTTAAGAGAGAGAAGAAAGAAATGTGAAAGAAAGAAATGAAAAAGGTTTTAAGAGAGAAAGAATGAAAAAGGTTTTAAGAGAGAAAGAATGAAGAAAGAAATGAAAAAGGTTTAAGAGAGAAAGATGAAAGAAAGAAATGAAAAGGTTTTAAGAGAGAAAGAATGAAAGAAAGAAATGAAAAAGGTTTTAAGAGAGAAAGAATGAAAGAAAGAAATGAAAAAGGTTTTAAGAGAGAAAGAATGAAAGAAAGAAAATGAAGGTTTTAAAGAGAGAAAGAATGAAAGAAAGAAATGAAAAAGGTTTTAAGAGAGAAAAGAATGAAGAAAGAAATGAAAAAGGTTTTAAGAGAGAAAGAATGAAAGAAAGAAATGAAAAAAGGTTTTAAAAGAGAAAGAATGAAAGAAAGAAATAAAAGGTTTTAAGAGAGAAAGAATGAAAGAAAGAAATGAAAGAGTTTTTAAGGGAGAAAGAGAGAAAAGATGAAAGAAAGAAATGAAAAAGTTTTTAATGGAGAAAGAGAGAAAGAATGAAAGAAAGAAAGAAATGAAAAAGTTTTAAGAGAGAAAGAATGAAAGAAAGAAATGAAAAATTTAAAGGGAGAAAGAGAGAAAAGATGAAAGAAAGAAATGAAAAAGTTTTTAAGAGTTTTTAAGAGAGAAAGAGAGAAAGAATGAAAGAGACTGTTTTAAGGAAGGAAGAAAGAAAAAGTTTTTAAGGGAGAAAGAATGGAAGAAGTTTTCTAAGGAAGAAAAAATTAAGAATGAAAAGATAAAAGAAATAAAAAGTTATGAATGAAGACAGAAAGAAAGAAAAAGAAAGAAAGAAAGAACAGAAGTTTATAAGAAAGAAAGGAATTAAGAATTGAAAGATGAAAAAGACAAAGTTATGAATGAAGAAAGAAAGAAAATAAGAATAAAAAAGAAAAAAGAGAGAAAGGAAAGAGGTTTGTAAGGAAGAATGAAAGAAAGAATGGAAAGATGAAGGAAATTATAAATCATGAATGAAAACGGACAGAAAGAAAATAAGAATTATGAAAGAAAAAAGTTTTAAGGAAGAAAGAAACTAAGAATAGAAAGATGAAGGAAAGAAAAGTAATTAATGAAGAAAGAAAGAATAAAGACAGGGAAAAAAGCAAAGCTATAAATAAATACAAAAGAAAGAAAGAAAGAAAAAGGTTTTTAAGGAAGAAAGAAATTAAAAATGGAAAAATGAAGGAAAGAAAAATTTATAAATGGATAAAGAAAGAAAAATAAGAATGAAAGAAAAAGTTTTGAAAAAACAAAGAAAGGAAAAGTGAAAAAAATAGCAAAAAAAGAAAAAGAAATGAATGAAGAAAGAAAGATAAGCGGAAGGAAGGAAGGAAGGAAAAAATTATGAAGAAAGAAATTTTATGGAGCAAGAAAGAAAGAAAAAGAGGAAAAAGATAGAAAGAAAGGTCATGAATAAACAAAGAAAGAAAGAAGGAAGAAAGAAAGAAAGATGTGGGAGGGAAGAAAATATTATGAATGAAGAAATAAAGAAAATGAGAGAGAAAGAGAGGAAGAAAGAAATATTATGAAGGAAGGAAGAAAGAATGAAAGAGGGAGGAAGGACCCAGCAATATCATCAGGAACAACTGTTAACAATGAAATCCTAATAAGAATCCTTTGCTCCTTCCTAAATAAAAAAAAAAGTAGTAAAGTCAGTGAAGGAGTCTATCCCCTTTTCACTAGTGCTAGACCAAGGAGATTATTTTAACGTATAAAGTGGAGCACTACACCTACCATCAGCTCCTCACTTTACTACACAGATCTCTGTACTACTCTGTAGCGAAATTGAAAGGCAGAATTGTGGACGAGCAGATTCCCAACCTTCGCGAACAAAGCGCGTCCGGATATGTTTGGCCTGTGCGAGGGGGAGGAATGTAGCGAGTGGCCACGGATATTTGAACTTGCTACCTCCTCATCGCTGAAATGCTGTTGGCAGTAACCCGGATGTAAACAGTATTGATGCATACTCAAAATGCTGGTGAATATCGAAGTTCTAAACGGGCAATGCCAGACCAGAGTAAGAAGCCCGGATGTACATATTAACTGTGTATTTAAGAGCCTGTCCTCCGAGAGAGAAACAACTGCAGTAGGATTTTGCTTTCAAGACGAGTGGAACAGAAAACCATGTTTGGATCTTGCTGTTAAGAAGAGAGTAGTACTTTTGTGAAAGATTACTGCAGACTGGAGACTTTGTCAGTTGGGAGAGCATATTTGTCGGACTTGACTGTGCTCCTCCGCCAGAGTTTACTTTCATTCTTGTTAGATACTCATATGCTCAGTTGGAGAAGGCCGGTATCGAACCAGGAACCAACTGAGCTAAACCGGCCATATCATCATGGACAGCCATTACAATGAGAATTAAATGGTTTTTATGATGCATATTGTATTAATTAAATTTGGATTAGGTTATTACCATATATACCAGTGGATAGGTTGCACCCGTAATTTGCGGTTGACCCGCAGATAGATCGCTTTATAATCTGGCTAGTTACACAACCTATTAGAATATACAACTTATGGCTGACTTCTGATTTAGGTCGGAAAATTAAAACAGAAAGTTTTTTGGTAGTCCCCAATGACAGTTTAACTACAGTCTATGAATTAAGATTTTGCGAATCGGGTTATGGTTATAGGGGATTAAGGTTGTTTTTAATTACGTATTGCTTAAAAAAATAAACAACAAAAAACGTAAATTACTATACATTTAATTAACCATTGAAATTAATTATTGAATCTATTATTGAGACAGTTGTTTGTGTTAGTATTGTAATGTATAATTTCAATTAAACTTAATTTAAAAAAAAATTTTTCAACATTAAATATATAGTAATTTGGGTTAATTTGAGTTTTTTGTTGTTTATTTTTTAAATTTATTTTTTAAAACCCAAA
The DNA here is from genome assembly GCA_023376005.1 of Doryteuthis pealeii. Lineage (NCBI taxonomy): Eukaryota > Metazoa > Mollusca > Cephalopoda > Myopsida > Loliginidae > Doryteuthis > Doryteuthis pealeii. The sequence continues at coordinate 4,944,406 of CM042167.1, forward strand.
TTAAAATTAATAATTATTAATTAATTATCGGGGACGATAAAAATTACATCTGGGACAATCAATACGTCATCCAGGACAGTTTGCCGGAGACGGTAAAAATTTTTCATAAAAGTTAGTACTACATTCTAATAATGGCTGTCCAGTGATTGCCTGAATGTTGACCTTCAAATGAGTTCTATTCTCAAAGCCATGTAATGAATAATGGTGGAGGGAGAAAAAAGTATTTTTTTTAGCTCAAAACACACTAGGAAATGGATTTTTTTGTCCAAGTATCCAGAATTATCACTGCTTCAGCTTTTCTTGATGTTTTATTACATGTTATTATGCCACTGATGACTGACAAGTATAGATGATGCTAATGAATTAAACAAAAATATTTTGATTTCAGGAAAGTCCAAACCCCTTTTTGGGACAGTCCAAACCCCATTTGGGACGGTTGATAATTTTTGTTCGGGACGGTCATGAAAAAAGTTAGTGTCGGGGCCTGCCCAATACGTAATCTGGCGAGTATTACTTCTTCTCTTCTAATACTTCTGTGGCACTCTCCAATAGCTTCTTGTATTTCGTGAAGTTTGTTTTGGGTCTGATTGTACCGATTTAAAAATAAAACAAATTAATTAAAGACAAATGAATATTTGATTCCAAGAGAAAATTCTCAAATATCTGATCTTTAGTATTATTTGGATTATTTGGACTATTGTCCTCATCTTTATTGTTATCTGTACGTTTTGGCCAATGTCTCCTCTGGCCTTCTTCAGGTATTTCTTGTGGGACTCGGGAGCTTTTACAAATTCGGGAACCTTATTATGATATTATATATATATATATATATATTATTATACAATTGTCATAATTGGGAGAAGGCTCCCAAATCCGAAAAGAAGGTTCCTGTGTTTGAGAAGGCTCCAGAGTCCGACAAGAAATACCTGAAGAAGGCTGGAGGGCACATCGACTGAAATGTTGTACAGATAACAATAAAGATAAGGATAATAGTCTGAATAATATAAATAATACAAATTATCAAGCTTCATCTCAAAAATGCAGAGAAATAGTATCTGTTATAGGTGATATAACCTATGTACATAAATGGAATGCGCCGACGATTACTATAAGTAACAGGGACAATTGTGGCTTGGGACACAAGCAATGCAAGTCAGTTTGCAACTATATGGTCAGACGCAACTCCACTTTCTTTTCTGTAATTTCTACTCCTTTTTGTTCAATACATTTGTATCCATTTTCAACAGTCATTTGTCTTATTTTTTACCCTTAAAAACCCCACAACAATATCTGATTTTTCTTTGAAGAATATTCAGACGTGTCTGAATTATTTAAAAATATGATTTAGCTTTTGGACACTCATAATCTGAATAATCGAATTAATACAAATTATCAAGCTTCATCTCAAAAATTCAGAGAAATAATCTCTGATTTTTCTTTGAAGAATATTCAGACGTATCTGAATTCTTTAAAAATACGATTTAGCTTTTGGACACTCACATAATCGGCACCATGACACATTTCAAGACTTTTTCTATTTTCTGGTGCATGAATGTCACTTGGCACTGTGCCTGGCATGTCTTTAAGTGATGTCTGGAGATTTGCCATTCCAGTGACAAATACAATGTGTCTTCTTGTTGCCTGCAAATGAAAGATCGGAGTAGGGAGTGGACACGATGCAGCTGTCTAACATGTCAAGCTGGGTGAGATCTGCACTCGACGTTGTTCTGCTGTTAGCTTTCTTTATCTGTTTCAACATTCAGGTGTTTTTATGAGCACATTTATGTGCAAATTTTTATCTAAATATTTAACAAGCATTTGGAAAATATACACATCAGTACACACACATGCATACATATATAAAAAACACACATAGATAATGAAATAGAGAAGACACTTGTTTTTGAATATATAGAGTTATTTAGTATTCTTAGATTAGTCTTGGCATTGAAGTACCCAGTAAAGACCAAATATCTTACACTCTCTCTATATATATATATGATGGAATCTCCTGTCGATCGACGTATGAGTGTTCATACAATGAACATCCACACAGTGATTTGTTTATAGTGGTGAAGGCTTGTGTTGGACCATTCACACTTTTTGGCACAGTCGATAAGAAAGAATTGGTACATCAAGTGTTGCCACAAACCCAATCAACGACCGACCTCAGGAATTTTGAATTCAGAGTTATCCCTCTCCTAGACTGGTTACCTACCGAAGGCTGAAGGGCCCAGTCTGCCCAACCATTTAACCCATAGCTGGAGGGAGAATATATGGATTCATACCTTTCCCAAGGGTATTAGTGCTATGTGAAATGCCAGCAGCTTCGTCTAGGAATTGAACTCGAATCGACGAGTCCATTTTCCACGACTCTAACCACTGGCCCACGCGCCCCCATATATATATATATATATATATATATATATATGTATGTGTGTGTGTGTGTGTGTGTGTATTTGGGCAGCATTTTTTCATTTATGCATATTGAATTAAACAAAAGACACATCTCCTATTTAACAATTTTATTTGTGATCTTTTCAAGTTTTCTGGCCAACTTTTTTAAACAAATAAACAAAAACTCCAAATACCTAAATGCCTATAGCACCTTTCCCATCAATTCCTCTCCTTCCAGCCTCCACATCCATTAATATAATTTTGAAAACTGGAACATATCACCCCTGAAGTGCCAAAAGTACTTGGGACATGAACTTTGGTGGACTAATCCACGAATTCCACCCAAATATTAAAAAGTTGGTCAGAAAACTTGATAAAATCACAAATAAAATTGTTAAACAGGAGATGTGTCTTTTGTTTAATTCATAATAAACATGCATTGCAAAATGTTTAGCAGTCACACTTGAACCAGTTCTACAACTTTACTCCAAACATTGTACTAGTGATTCCTTCACCTTCGCTAAAATAATCCAAAACACTTCAGTTAATCCCAACAATTCCTTTTTCTGCTCTTTTGACATCGCATGCCTCTATACTAATGTTCCACTTGACAAAACTATCTCTATCTACGCTGACACCCTTTATCGGAGTCACCTGGAACCCCCTCCTATACTTGAACATGTATTCTTAAAATTAATACACATCGCCACTAAAGAAGTCCAATTTAGCATTAACAACACTATGTACCAGCAAATTGATGGTATTACTATGGGAAGTCCCTTAGACACAACCCTGGCTAATATTTTCGTTGGATTTCAAGAAGAACGTTTATTTAAAACTGCGAAACAACCAAAATTCTACAAACAATATGTGGATGACACTTTCGTAATTTTCTCCTTCAGATCAGAAAGCAGACGTTTCTTCCATGTGATCAACCAACTCCACCCAGCGTTAACTTTCATATGTGAATTTGAATTTGAATTTGAATTTGAATACAACAACAGTCTTCCCTTTCTTGATGTCCTACTTGAGTGCACCGACTCAGGTATACAACTCGGGGTGAACTAAATTAACACTGACAGAAAAGAGATAAAGGAAATCTGTATATATATTTCGATGGCAGATCATTCCAGAAAAGAAAAGAGAAAGAAATCGAGGTGGGTAGTGAGTGGATGAGTTAGTGTGTATGTGCGTGTCTGAGAGAGAGAGAGACAGAGAGAGAGAGAGACAGACAGTTATTATTGTAAACCAACATTTTCATACATGCGCTGGAATTCGTTTTGCCCCCTAAGACGCAAAATTAATATATATATATATATATATATATATATATATATATATAATATAGTGTAAAATTGAAAAAACACAAGTTCATAAAAACAAGTGATGTTTATTTTGCCAATGCTGCAGTGTTTTGATCTGTTTCAATAGATCTTCATCAGGGCTTTTGTTAATTTGAGGAAAAATAAATTTATCACAGAAAATAAGAAGACTGTGAGAGTCTTTTGCTTTGTCAGTCAATCTGTTTAAGAAATTGTTGAATAAAAAACATCCAAAGAACACTAATTTTTCATTATTATTTATAATTAGTGTTAAATTTATAACAATACAGAAATGAGAATTAAGAAATGAATATACGTGTGGAACGATACATTGTTTTTTCTCAATTGTCGTGTGCAGGTCGCACGCAAAGATTGAGAGAAAAATAATGTAGCATTCAACCGTTATTATCCAAAAAATATCTTTAATTTAACTAAGGAATTACATTGACTTAGTTAATATAGGGTAGGGTCCTGATGAAATCATTTCAATTTGATTGAAACCATGGTAGACCCTTTATTTTCCTCTAATAATAATATTAGTAGTATTATATATATATATATATATATATATATATATATATATATATATGAATATTTTATGTATAGCTTTGTTCTTGTGAAGTTAGGTTTTTTTTTTTGTATTTTGAAGCATGGAAAAAAAAACAGAACAAAAAAAAAAACAGAATTTTAATATTCAGCTGTTGTTCTGTCCCTGGTTCGAATAATTCCAATATTTCGGGTGAACATTCACCCTTTGTCAAGGTATAGAGAATAAAGACTATCTGGGGAGAAGTGAAATACAGTATATGGGAGAAAAAAAATGATGAAGTGAAAGGATTTGGCATTGTTTAGCCGTTATTTTTCTTTCGAAATTGTGTGACGTATATATATATATATATATATATATATGCATACATACATACATACATTGATGGCAGAAATTTTCCTTTAGGCAAATATCATTAAATTTAATAACCTGCAGAAGGATATATTCAAATAATGTAAATGCCCCAGGATCAAAATAATAATGTCCCCTCAAATCTAATACACATATGGATATGTACACATAAGTAGAAAATATTTTAGTCTTATGAATATATGTGTGCATTCCTTTTGTGCACATGCTCACACATATTCAAACGCACACCTATGACACATAACAAAGAAGAAATTAAATTTTTTTCAAAAACAAATTTATTACTTTACCAACAGCTAAATGAGACTTTTCACTTTCAACATGGACCCCTTCAATGTTGATACACAATTTCCTGATTATTTTTTTTTTTCCAATTCTGTGTTCTGGTAGCCATTTGAGAGATAGTGTGCAAATATGAAATGCAAAATTACTGCAATAAACTTGTAGTAATTATTTTATAATATGAAATGCAAATATTACTGCAATAAACTTGTAGTAATTATTTATAATATGAAATGCAAATATTACTGCAATAAACTTGTAGTAATTATTTTATAATATGAAATGCAAATATTACTGCAATAAACTTGTAGTAATTATTTATAATATGAAATGCAAATATTACTGCAATAAATTGTAGTAATTATTTTATAATATGAAATGCAAATGCAATAACAAATATTACTGCAATAAACTTGTAGAATAATCAAGCTAAAATCCAATTGTTTTTCCTAATATTTAAAATTTTCTATGAATTGTCTGCTGAAATTGTAAATATCTGATGATATCCTTTTATTAGATGTATATGTGGTTTTTAATTTTTGCTCAAATCTATCTAAGTCTGTCGGTTGATGAGAAAGAATTTTGTTAATGAAAAGATAATGAATGATTCCATAAAATTATCATTCAATTTCAATTGCAAATCGAACTGGAAAAGTTTTATTTTCTAAGTTTTAGCATTTTAGTTATATTGAGTTCAGTCAGTCTACTGTTAGTTTGAACTACAGCAACTGGCTAAGCACAACTGAACCAGCCAGTCAGTCAGTCTACTCATGATTTCTATTATGTCTATCTATTTCAATTTTTGTTTTTTTAATATGTATCTATCTCAGATTTTAAAAAATATCTATCTCAGTTGCATATATGCACCCCCCCACATATATATATATATATATATATATATATATATATATATGTAAACAACTTTTAGCTATTTTCAGCCGACAGTATATTTGGGAGAATATGTGCTTTTTAATTTAGTCAGACCTAATTTTTTGAAAGTCAATTCATTTATGTTTAATTAGGCGGGATTTTAACTACTTAAATGTGAGGCTAAAACAAATCGAGAAAAATCAATCTCTGAATATATATTTCGACCTATTAGGTCTCGTCAGCAGAGCTATAGATACGAGGACCGCCTAGCGTGTGACTCGAACCCTTTGTGCCGAAACGGCATGCCGGCATCTTACCATATTCTCCCAAATATATATATATATATATGTGTGTGCATTTAAATAGATATTGTCATTTGCTACCTCAACACACAAAACACGGGAACTACCTCTACACGGGAAACACAATCAATGTATGTGTGCAATGCACACTGTGCATGTATACATAAGCGCCTGCACCATAGAATGGATGAAACTTGTAAATCATTGCAAATCAACAGACCACATCTGAAATGTTGGAAAACTGACTTTCTAATACAAGAAAATTGATTTATAACCTCCCCAAAGAATGTTGCTGGTGATCACTGGAAAGAGTCCAAATTGAATGAGAATCTCTGGGAAAAGAGTCCCATTGTTGATTTTAGAGAAAGTTTATTCTTTAGACACAGCAGATATACACTAGAATAACACGGCAATGTTTTTTCAGTTCTTGCAGTTCAAAGATGATAGACACTTTTGCCAGATTTATGTCTGTTAAGTAGGATTTAACCAACAATTCATTTGAAACTCCTGTATGTATTTATCTAGCTCCATTTTTACCCCCCCCCCATAGTTATATAGCTATCTATATCAGTTATTTTATGTCTATCTATTTCTGTTATTTTATGTCTATCTATTTCAATTTTTTAAAATATGTATCTATCTCAGATTTTTTAAAATATCTATCTCAGTTGCATATATGCACACACACACACACACACACACATATATATATATGTGCATTTAAATAGATATTGTCATTTGCTACCTCAACACACAAAACACAGGAACTACCTCTACGCGGGAAACACAATCAATGTATGTGTGCAATGCAGATTTCTCCAGATGATCACCCTGTTGGTAGTGTTGTTTTGAACAAATCTCGGAAGCAGCCCCCACAAACAAGGCAGCTGTATGGCCACTTGTTCACTGGACACTGGTGAAGAAGATAGAATGAATTCGTAAGTGATATAAGAAATATGGAAAAATACATGTAATTACACCCTTTTAAATTTTTAAGATGAATATTGTGACTTTATGTTGTTTGTTTTGTTTTGTTTTGTTTTGTTTTGTTTTACGGCATATCAACCTCAGTGGGTCATTTAATGCCGATAAAGTTTTGAAATAAATCAATTTTTAATGGATAATACAATTTTTTTATAAATACATTTTTCTATTTAACCCATAGATGGGACCCTAACTCCGGGTCACAGTGGACCAGGGAGCAATGGTGATGAAGGGGTGCTCCACATTCCCCAAACCTCCAAAACTGGAACCTCACCATCAGATAGAGTTTAATGTCATTCCCAGGACATGTAGACCCGCAGCCACCGCCTTCTAGCACCCATATGATAAGAGGGGTTGGGGCTTGCCATGAGGGCAATAGGGTTGGGGCAATCATATAGGTGCTAGGGCTTGACATGACCAGCCGATTGATCAGAGGGGGCCTCTCCGACCGCCCGTCTAGCCCAAGATAGGGCCAAAGTGGAGTATTGCAAGTCATGAACTGCTCATCCACCTGGGTTCTATCCTTAAGCATCACGGGTCGCCACCCACGGCCAACAGGTGGCCCTATTGGGGGACTTTATGTTGTATTTTGTGATTTAATTTTAAAATTTGTTTATAATTTGTCTACAAAACCACATCAAATTCATGTCATTAAAAATCTTTGTACGAATAAAATGCTATATTTTGCAAGCTCATCTATTTATATGGATAAAAAGCACTCAAATTTTCCTGATTTTTAAACTGTTTAGTTTTATTATTTTAGCTATTTTAGTCACTAAAAATAATATACACCTATACATGGATACTTCAGTGTGGGTCGATCAACAAAAACCTACATCAATCAGCTCTGCATAAATTCTGGATACTGTATAGAAGACCTGCCTGGAATAATGACCAATAGGGAAAGGTTGTGAGAGAGTCACAGGAATTCATGCCATCAGCATGACCTGATGATGATGATGATATTAATGGCCATCTTCAGGTATTTCTAATTGGACACATAGCCTAACTCTTTTATCCCCTAGGCTAAGACAGTTCTAAGTGACAGTTACTGCAGGTTCAATCCTGGTCAGGGGCAGCAGTAATATAGAATAATAATTAACACAGCTTAACACCTGTACCCCAGCTATGGTTAGCAGAATGAGAACAGGATACCCCCATGGACTGAATAAAGGGTTAGGTTCAAAGTTCCATGATGGCTCCCGATTACGAAAGGAAAGTTCCAGAGTCCGACAAGAAGAGTCGGACGAAATGTTGTACAGATAACAATGAAGATGAGGACAATAGTCCAAATAATACTAAGTATTTTTTATATCAAGTTCAATATAGGAATACAGAAGAACACCCTGAATCATTTGTTTATTTCTGATCATGATAATTTCTCAACAACTAAATTATGACAATAAGAAAACTAAATAATATTAGTATTATCTGTGTTATTTGGACTATTGTCCCCATCTTCATTTGTACTACGTTTCGGCCGATATGCCCTCCGGCCTTCTTCAGGTATTTCTTGTCGGACTTGGGAACCTTCTCGGACTCGGAAACCTTCAATAGTCCGAATAACACAGATAATACTAATCTTCAAGCCTCATCTCAAACATTCAGAGAAATAGTAAATAATATTGTTCTTTCTTAGAGTAAAATTAAATTTTGAATAAGATCTATGTTGTCTTTTTTTATATTTATAATCCAAACCCAAGAGATAATTCTGTTGGACCCTGTATATTAACTATCAGTTTCCTGAAATGTATTTTGCAATTGAAAAATCCATTATTCCAGGACTGTACACAAAAATAGCTAATCGGAAAAAAAAATCTTTGGTAGTAATTTCAAAATGGCAGATCAGTTTCCACCTATAGAATAAATCTTAGCCTCTAATACTTTATGATATACTAGCAGCGGCTACCTGGCATCACCTGGGTAGAGGAGGATTTTTTCAAGTTAGTCCTGCAGATCCATCATTACTGAATCGTGAGTTGAATCCTCGTGGGATGCCCCATTTAAATCCCTATGTAGACCTTGCATTGATCCAGCTACTCTGAAAAGAATGTTTACTATCTAAAATATTAAATGAAAAAAAAAAAAAAATCAATTGTTTTATTTTTAATGTTTCCTCGATATACATATACACATAGCTGCCTTTATAAATGTACTAGATAAACAAGAAAAAAAATCATATTGCTATCATTTAAATTTTATTTTTTTAATTATCTTCACGAATATAAATCAAATCTCTATCATTTTTGCTCAAAAACCAAGCCCTGGTAATATTTAATGTGTATATATATTTACTTTGTCGTTAATTGTTTTATTTTCGAAGTTTCCTCCAGACATACATATACACAAAACTGCCCTTTATATATATTTACCAACCCCTCCGCACGAGCAGGATGTGACACAAGATCAATTTCTTAAGCGGAGTTTAACAGGTTTGAATTCAGAGTTTTTCTTCTCCTAGACCGGTTGCCTTAACCAAGGTTAAAGAGCCCAGTCTGCCCTACTATTCACCCATAGCTGGAGGGAGAGTCGGATTCATACCTTTCCCAAGGGTATTAGCACTAAGTGAAATGCAATTTCCACGTCCAGGATTTGAACTCGGAGCGACGAGTCCATTTCCCATGACTTTAACCATTACACCACTCGCTTCCCACTGCCCTTTATATATGTAATAGATAAACAAAATTATCTAACATTAGTCTTGCATGACCTTTAACCTTTGTCAGCTGATATATCATCATTATTAGCACAACAGTCAAAATTTAGAAAAATCAACAATATCTTATTACAGAATCTTTGACAATACAGCATAATTAGTTTTCCGTAAAAAAAAATTGTAGAGTTCACCCTCTAATTGTATTATTTATATATTCGTTTATTTTGTCTTAATATTTTAGATGAGACTTGATAATTTGTATTATTCAGATTTTTCAGACTGTTGTCCTCATCTTTATTGTTATTTACACTATTTCTCTGAATTTTTGAGATGAGGTTTGATAATTTGTATTATTTGGATTTTTCAGACTGTTGTCCTCATCTTATTGTTATTTACACTATTTCTCTGAATTTTTGAGATGAGGCTTGATAATTTGTATTATTTGGGTTTTTCAGACTGTTGTCCTCATCTTTATTGTTATTTACACTATTTCTCTGAATTTTTGAGATGAGGCTTGATAATTAGTATTATTTGGATTTTTCAGACTGTTGTCCTCATTTTTATTGTTATTTACACTATTTCTCTGAATTTTTGAGATGAAGCTTGATAATTTGTATTATTTGGATTTTTCAGACTGTTGTCCTCATCTTTATTATTATTTATACTCTTTCTCTGAATTTTTGAGATGAGGTTTGATAATTTGTATTATTTGGATTTTTCAGACTGTTGTCCTCATCTTTATTGTTATTTACACTATTTCTCTGAATTTTTGAGATGAGGTTTGATAATTTGTATTATTTGGATTTTTCAGACTGTTGTCCTCATCTTTATTATTATTTACACTCTTTCTCTGAATTTTTGAGATGAGGTTTGATAATTTGTATTATTTGGATTTTTTCAGACTGTTGTCCTCATCTTTATTGTTATTTACACTATTTCTCTGAATTTTTGAGATGAGGCTTGATAATTTGTATTATTTGGATTTTTCAGACTGTTGTCCTCATCTTTATTATTATTTACACTCTTTCTCTGAATTTTTGAGATGAGGTTTGATAATTTGTATTATTTGGATTTTTCAGACTGTTGTCCTCATCTTTATTGTTATTTACACTATTTCTCTGAATTTTTGAGATGAGGCTTGATAATTTGTATTATTTGGATTTTTCAGACTGTTGTCCTCATCTTTATTGTTATTTACACTATTTCTCTGAATTTTTGAGATGAGGCTTGATAATTTATATTATTTGGATTTTTCAGACTGTTGTCCTCATCTTTATTGTTATTTACACTATTTCTCTGAATTTTTTAGATGAGGCTTGATAATTTGTATTATTTGGATTTTTCAGACTGTTGTCCTCATCTTTATTGTAATATACGCAACATTTCAGTCGATGTATATACATGTGAGTGGGTTTGTGTGTGTATACATGTATGTGTGAATGTGTCTATATGTGTTGTAACTCAAGTATCTGAGTAAACAGATAAATAATAGGAAGAAATATGAGTATTAAGGATAGGGAAAAAGGTTTACAAAGCAAAGATACAAGGTGACCAGAGTAATTAGCAATTGCATTCATTTTTAGGTACTATATGACAAAATATTTGGGTAATTCCATGTCAAATCATCCAGGCCATGTCACCCACCCCCTTCAATTTTTCTGAACTTTTGCCCAAGTGTGGATTATGATAAATTTAGCCAATTCCAAAAATTTGAGTTTCCAATTCCAAAAATTGGCGGAGTTATGTCGACTTTCAGCTGAACAAATTTGAGAGGGGTTGCTAAAAATAGCAACTTTTTGTAACCTATTTTTGTCAGTAAAATTGTTGGCCAGCCCGACCAAATTTGGAGAGCTAAAAATTGACATTACTCTGTCAATTTTTGGAATTGGAAGCTCAAATTTTGGGGATTATCTAATGTTATCATAGTTCACACATGGAAAAAATTTCAGAAAAATTGAAGCGGGTGGGTGACAATTTTACTTTTTTCTGAATGATTCGACATGGAATTACCCATATATGAATATATGTATGTATTTTTGTATTCAAGCATGCTAACTCTTAATGTCTTATACCGCCTTATTCCACCTGGCTAGAAGTCACATTTCCTAATCTGCCCCAAACGATAGCCTTTGTTTAAATGTATTATTAAACATATTTAGAAGTCTTTGATTTAAGGGAAATATCTCAGGTAACTTTAAATGAAAAGGCCGTTTTTAGCCATTTTTTGATAAATCCTTATAAGAATGGGGCTTTCGACTTGGAAAATTCTGAACAGGATGTGAAGGGTTAAACACTACTTAAAAACTGTGTCACATCCTGCTTGGGTAGAGATGTTGGGTAAATACATAGGTATGTATATATATATATATATATATATATATATATATATATATATGTCTATTTTTCAATGGTTTTAGGCACATGTTTACAATTTTAATGTAACATTCGCGATTGCAAAAAAAATTACCAAAAATCAGGTAATTATCCAATTTTAATTAAATTTTCAGTATTGATTCATCAATTAATGAATTTTATAATGCATCAGTAATTTTATTTCAAAATTTTAATTTAGTATTTTTGCTATGAAAAATTAATATATAAAATTCATTTAAAATATGAAAAGCCTGATGTTAAGTTTAAAATGTTATATTTTTAGATTTTAAAAATAAATATCTATTTAATGCAATCCTTATTTTATTACATCAAAGTATACTTTTTGAAGAAAAACTCGATTTTCTGCTTAAAAAAGCGGGGGGGCTTTTTTAAGCAGAAAAAATATCGATGTATAATTTTTTCTTTTATAAGCCAATTAAATAATTATCGAAATGAGTAAAAAAGAAATCTCCAAAAAATTAATAATCTATTATTTTTTTTACATTTTATTTTTCGATTTTCAGTACTTATTTTCTCATTGAAAAGCCACCGTAAATTTTTTTTTTTTGTTTCTATTTATAACTTCGGTCTTTTATTTCTTTATTTATACTGTAATTAGAAAACTATAAGACTAACTTGAAAAAAAAATGTTACCCCCAACATAAAATTAAGTGACCTGAAAAAAATGAGAAAGTTTTGAAATAAAATAAATAATGCATTATAAAGATCATTCTTTGATAAATAAACACTGAAAATTTCATTAAAATCTGATAATTCCCTGATTTTTGGTAAATTATTTTCTGTAGGGGGGAGGCTAAAGTCAATTTGTCAAAAACGCAGTTTAGCCTCATTTTGGGTATACCTAGTATGTATATATATATATATATATATATATATATATATATATATATAAGTATATGAAGATGAAGAGAAAGCAATGGTTTACCTGAACTCCAAGAATTTGACTTCAACAGAAAAAAACCATTAACGTGTGTTAATATTGTTTTGAGGAAAAACACAGATAATTCCATTACTTTATTTTCACTCTGGATTTGTTTTCGAGGTTCTCTTCTTTAACTGAAGGTACCACGATCGTCATGACACGTTTGTCAAAAAAAAAAGAAAAAAAAAGTAAGTACAATGTCATATCAGAATTAGCTGCAGTGGTGCTTGTGTTCAGAGCGATTGTTGGTGAGGGGGTAAAGGTTACCTTTTGATAAGAGGTTCAGCTTAGGGAGGTGATAGCAGATAGGACTAGCGGATAGAAAAACACAAAAATCAATTTGTGCATACTTAGAGAAAATGAAAATACGCGGAGCACGGCGTAGAAATAAATAAACACTTAGGAAAATAGAAAAAAAGAAAAAGAAAAAAAAAAGAAAAGCGGATTTGATAATGTCGGCTTAATGAAAGTGAAAGACAAAAATCAACGTTATCGGCGGTTTAAGCACCGGGAAGCACTTAAAGAATGGCTGAAAACTTATTGATAATTACTTAGCGTTGTCCAGCACGGGACTAAATGTTTTGAGTGAGATGCAACACAGAAAAGGAAATGATACATTGTGCCACAGATTGAATGTGTTGTTACTTACAAAGTTCAGCTAAGTTTACACAAGGCTAGAAATATGTGAGCGTCATTCAGAAAGGCCCCCTCCGATCAATTGACCGATGTGGCACTGCATCTATGACAACAATTTTTCTATTATTATTTCAGATATATTGAACATTATTTGTACCAAAAAGATAGTTTGATTTTTACTCAGAACCGAAACTGCAACATTTTGCAAAAATTTGTTAAAATTTTGCACTTCAATTTTTCTGAAATTTTGTCCAGGTGTGGACTACTTAAAGTTAACCAATATCCAAAATTTGAGTTTCCAATTCCAAAAATTAGTGCAGTTACGTTGATTCTAAAAATCAACATTTGGTTGGGGTGTCATGAAAAATGGTGACATTTTGTAATCTATTTTTGTCTGTAAAATGAGTTCTAGAGCTTCCCTACTCCTAAAAATTGTTTTTTAAGAGCATTTTAGCCCATGGAATGCAAAAATGATATAAAAAAAAAGTCTTAAGTTTTAAATTATTAATGATTTCTGATTTGCAAAATTTTAACTGATGTTGTACTTTCAGTTCTAAGTAAATATGAAATTATCTTTTTTGGTACTAATAATGGGCTGACTTCTGATTTAGGTCGGAAAATTAAAATTGAAAGTTTTTTGGTGGTACCTAATGACAGCTTAACTACAATCTATGAATGAACATTTTGCGAATTGGGTTATGGTTTTCAGGGATTAAGGTTGTTTTTGATTACTTATTACTTGAAAAAAATAAACAACAAAAAACACAAATTACTATACATTTAATGTTGAAAAATATTTTTTTAAACTAAGTTTAATTCAAATTATACATTGCAATACAAACAACTGTCTCAATAATAGATTCAATAATTAATTTCAATGGTTAATTAAATGTATAGTAATTTGGTTTTTTTTGTTGTTTATTTTTTTAAGCAATACGTAATTAAAAACAACCTTAATCCCCTAAAACCGTAACCCAATTTGCAAAATGTTAATTCATAGACTGTAGTTAAACTGTTATTGGGTACCACCAAAAAACTTTCATTGTTAATTTTCTGACTTAAATCAGAAGTCAGCCTAGGTCCGATCTCCCTGACAAGCTAAAGCGACAGTTCTTCCAGGCTGTGGTTGTGTCGGTGCTGCTATATGGCTGCACAACCTGGACCCTAACAAAGCACCTTGAGAATAAGATAGATGGGAGCTGCACAAGAATGCTGCGCACAGTCTTGAACAAATCATGGAAGCAGCACCCCACAAGGAAACAGCTGTATGGTCACTTGCCCCCCATTTCACAAACTATCCGAGCGAGACGGACAAGACATGCAGGACACTGCTGGAGAAGCAAGGATAAACTCATGAGCAACGTTCTCCTGTGGAAGCCAACACATGGACATGCAAGTGTGGGGCGCCCAGCAAGGACCTACATTGACCAGCTATGTGAGGATTCTGGCTGCTGCGCAGAGGAGCTCCCAGGTGCAATGAATGATAGGGAAGGTTGGCGAAAGATTGTCATACAGTCTATAAATTAACATTTTGCGAATTGGATTACGGTTTTAAATGATTAAGGTTGTTTTTAATTACGTATTGCTTAAAAAAAATAAACAACAAAACACCCAAATTACTTTACATTTAATGTTGAAAAATATTTTTTTAAACTAAGTTTAATTGAAATTATACATTGCAATACTAACACAAACAACTGTCTCAATAATAGATTCAATAATTAATTTCAATGGTTAATTAAATGTATAGTAATTTGGGTTTTTTGTGGGTCATTTAATGCCAAAAAAGGTTATTTTGGATTTGTTTAAGGCTGTTACAATTTAGAAGGATATGTTTGGTTGTAAGTTGTACTTTGCATGTTGGGCACACTGGGGCATCCTCCCCTTTTAACAGGTACGAATGGGTAATTAAAAACAACCTTAATCCCCTAAAACCGTAACCCAATTCGCAAAATATTAATTCATAGACTGTAGTTAAACTGTCATTGGGTACTACCAAAAAACATTCCATTTTAATTTTTCAAACTAAATCAGAAGTCAGTCTAATAATGTTCAATATATGTGAAATAATAATAGAAAAACAATTTGTCACAGATGCAGTGTCACATCGAGATATTGATCATCAATAACATAAAAATGGTTGACTTTAAGACTTTTTTGGATTTGACCACCCATCTCCCATATTTCTGGCCTATGTGAAATGCAAACAGCCTCATCCAGAATTTGAACTTGGGTTGCCAAGTGCATTTTCTATGGAAAATACCATCACGCCACCTGCGCCTACACACACACATGTATATATTTGTTTCTTATTTACTTATATACATCAAACTCTTTTAGTTTCTGCTTCAACTTTCGAAGCATCTTTATCTACGACTTCTAATTAATATGGATTTCTTTTCTTTTTTCTTTCTTTTTTTTTTTTTCTCCGTCATAATTGTTTCTCGTTATAGCCTCCATCTTGCCCATCTGAGAAATGACTTCAACAAAAGAAAATCTATCATCAAACAAGACAGGTTGGGGAAAAAAAATAAAAAAAAAACCAGAAAAAGAGAAAACTACAAATATCCCCAAACCTGTTTGGGACAATCATCGAAGTCAGAGTTGAAGAGTTATTTTTTTTTTTTTTTGTTTATTTGTATTTTTTGTTTTTGTTTTTTTGCGGGGGGAGGGGGAAGCGGGGAGAGGAATTGGCAAGTTTTTCCTGATTGCTTTTCTCCAGAAATTAGTGGCAAATTGAGAATTTGTCAAACTCGAAAGGAAAGCACTTCGGACCAGATTGGATCTTGGGAGAATATTGGAATGGTTTCTTCCGGCCCCTCCCCCCACCCCGACCTCTTTAGATCAGAGATGATTTCTGAAATAAACTGATGACAAATTAAATTTTCTACTCACTTATACAACACCTCTATCAATAAAAGTCATTTGCTTCCGAGATCATCTTTTTTTTCGGGCGGGGAGGGGAGGCGGTTGAGGGGGCCGAGGAAATGAGAGAAGTCTGTAAATGGGAAGGGCCAACTGTATATCACTCAAATTGTTTCTCTACTCAGAGAAACTTGGTGCAAAGAAACACCTACTATAATCTCCTTGTCCTTCGTTCATAATACTGTATTTATGAGGTGTGTTCAAAAAGTAACAAGACTAAAGCTAGGGGGGAGTCCCCGTGATGTAGAGGCTAACATTCTGGACTGCAATATGACCTTATAAGCGAGTTTGAGTAGGAAGCACGTGGTGTAATGGTTAAAGTCATGAGAAATGGATACTCAATTCTTTTTTATAAACACATTTTTCTATTCAACCCATAGATGGGACCCTAACAGGTACTACCACTCCGAGTTAGAGTAGACCATAGAGCAATGATGATGAAGGTGTGCTCTACATTCCCCAAACCTCCAAAACTGGAACCTCACCATCAGTCCCAGGGCATGTAGACCCTCAGCCACCGCCTTCTAGCACCCATATGATAAAAAGGGTTGGGGCAATCATATAGTTGCTAGGGCTTGATGTGACTAGCCGATTGATCGGAGGAGGCCTCTCCGACCGCCTGTCTAGCCTAAGTAAGGGTCTAAGTGGAGTGTTGTATGTAATGAACTGCTCATCCACCAAGACTCCGTCCTTAAGCATCTGCAGAGGTGCAGTTGGTGCATTGCCCCAACCGAAAGGACGACTTTTCAATAGAGAAAAATATCATTTAAAGAAGTGTACCATTATAGAGATACTAAGATTAAAATGATTAAGACGGACAAGACATGCTGGACACTGCGGGAGAAGCAAGGACGAACTCATAAATGACGTTCTCCTGTGGAAGCCAACACATGGACATGCTAATGTGGGCTGCCCAGCAAGGACCTATATTGACCAGCTCTGTGTGGATACTGGATGCTGCGCAGAGAACCTCCTGGGGATAATGAATGATTGAGAAGGTTGGCGAGAGATTGTCATGGATATACAGATGGGTAAGACCCTCCTCCAAATGAGGTCACCTGTTGGCCGTGGGTGGTCAATTTTTGAAATTGGAAGCTCAAATTTTGGGGATTGTCTAACATTAACATAGTCCACACCTGGAAAAAAATTCAGAAAAATTGAAGGGGATGGGTGACAATTTTTTTTTTATCATTTAATATGGAATTACCCATCTGTTAAACTTTGCTTAAGAAAATGACCTCAATTTTTTTGTAAAACACATTTTTTGTAAACTTATTTTTTTAACTGTTTAACCAATAGATAGGACTCTAACAGGTACTACCACTCCAGGTCAGAGTGGACCTGGGAGTAATGGCAAGGAAGGCATACTCAACATACCCCAAAGCTTCAAAATTTGAATTTCAACATTAGATGCAGTTTAACATCATTTAAAGAAGTGTACCATTATAGAGATACTAAGATTAAAATGATTAAGGACGGACAAGACATGCTGGACACTTATAAGCAAGTTTGAGTAGGAAGCACGTGGTGTAATGGTTACAGTCATGAGAAATGGATACTCAATTCTTTTTTATAAACACATTTTTCTATTTAACCCATAGATGGGACCCTAACAGGTACTACCACTCCGAGTTAGAGTAGACCATAGAGCAATGATGATGAAGGGGTGCTCTACATTCCCCAAACCTCCAAAACTGGAACCTCACCATCAGTCCCAGGACATGTAGACCCTCAGCCACCGCCTTCTAGCACCCATATGATAAAAAGGGTTGGGGCAATCATATAGTTGCTTGGGCTTGATGTGACTAGCCGAATGATCGGAGGAGGCCTCTCCGACCGCCTGTCTAGCATAAGTAAGGGTCTAAGTGGAGTGTTGTATGTCATGGACTGCTCATCCACCAAGACTCCATCCTTAAGCATCTGCAGAGGTGCAGTTGGTGCATTGCCCCAGCCGACAGGGCGACTTTTCAATAGAGAAAAATGTCATTTAAAGAAGTGTACCATTATAGAGATACTAAGATTAAAATGATTAAGACGGACAAGACATGCTGGACACTTATAAGCGACTTTGAGTAGGAAGCACGTGGTGTAATGGTTACAGTCATGAGAAATGGACTTGTCGCCCAGAGTTCAAAACCTTTTTCCTTCTTTTGATATAGTATTGTCATTGAAACTCCTTTTAACAACCAAACAACATTATGCGATAATAAAAAGTATTTTTTTTTTTTTGCAATAACAACCAAATACATTATGTGATAACAACCAAATTACGCTATGCGATAACATCTAACTACCATACGTAACGACAGCTAACAACAATCTTTACATTAACAGAAAATAAAATCTTTCTTCTTTTTTTTTTTTTCTTTTTTTTAATCTCAAATATATCTCATCTCTATGGCAGTGTTACTTTTCACTTTTTTTAATAGTCAGCACGAGTTATGGTACACATGCAGACAAGATGCACGCAAGGTCCCTTCTCACTTGTCGCTACTATAGCTATTGCAACAGTATCTGTACACTTGGTATGTAAGGGGTTAAGTCCCAATCGTTCACACAAGGATGCTGTGTGCTGTTTTTAAGGGCTTGTTCATTACATGAGATATGTTTTCGAAATGTCTAAGCTTACCTTATTTCTAGGTCTACTCTAGCGAATTCAAGTAGACGGAAGATGCGCAACTGGTGTACGTTACAGTGTCATGACTAAACAGTGAAAAAAAAAAGGATTTGGACTTTGTTGTTTCTGGTTTGGTTTGTTTTACGGCATATCAACCTCAGTGGGTCATTTAATGCCAATATGTTTTGAAATAAATTAATTCTTAACGGACACTCAATTTTTTTTTATAAACACATTTTTCTATTTAACCCATAGATGGGACCCTAACAGGTACTAACACTCAGAGTCAGAGCGGACCAGAGAGCAATGGTAATGAATGGGTGCTCCACATTCCCCAAACCTCCAGAACTGAAACCTCATCATCTGGCTAAAAGTTAGGAGTCTTTCACTGCACCAAGTCATTACAGTAGAAATAAATTAAATTTTCCACTCACTTAGAGCACTTTCAAAAAAATCACTCGCTTCTAAGATTTTTGTTTGTTGTTTTATGGAAAGGTGAAGGAAAGTCCGTAAGATTGTAACTTGGATCAGAAATTGTCAGAAAATACAAACCTGGTTTGCTGCAAAGACAACTGCAAAATGGCAGGATATTTATGAAGCCTCCTAACATCATAGAAACCAAGCTGCCAATCAGGACTCAAGGAATGGAATCACCTAAATGCATGAGTGGACTATTCTGAATTTCCATAAGTACCAGTTGTCTTGACACTGGTTCAGTTGTGCTTGGCCAGTTGCTGTTGTTCAAACCAATGGTAGACTGACTGACTTCAATAATTTGAATATTTTTGAAAAGCAGCATGTCTTCAAAAATTGCATAAGTCAAAACGACATGAATAGAGGTATGACTGTATTTGTCTGTCTGTATGTATTTACCCAACCCCTCCACAAGGTCTATTTTTAAGCGGATTTTTGTAGAATAATCATACTAGTTCCAATTACCGTCGAATTGGTAAGACAAGGCAGCAAGCAATTGTAACTTAATACGAACCTGTAGTAGCCTGACTGACTTCAATATACACCAAGTCATTACAGTAGTAATAAATTAAATTTTCCACTCACTTAGAGCACTTTCAAAAAAAATCACTCGCTTCTAAGATTTTTGTTTGTCGTTCTATGGAAAGGTGAAGGAAAGTCCGTAAGATTGTAACTTGGATCAGTAATTGTCCCGGAAATTCAGCAAGACTGAAGTCATAAAAGTACAAATTGAACTTCCTGGATTTGTATAATTGGGAGAATCGAGGAAAAAAACCCAAAATGTAGTATTGTTTAATGGATGTATCAATAAAATTCTCAGTATATAATTGACACAGCCTGCAAAGTCTAACTGCACTGAAGAGATATGATGAAACAGTACTTTATGTGGATGACTATATATATATATATATATATATATATATATAGAGAGAGAGAGAGAGAGAGAGAGACAGAGACACAGAGACAGAGAGAGAGAGAGAGAGAGAGAGAGAGAAGTGTGAATACGGTGTGCTGTTTTTAAGGGCTTGTTCATTACATGAGATATGTTTTTGAAATGTCTAAGCTTACCTTATTTCTAGTTCTACCCTTGCAAATTCAAGTAGACGGAAGACGCGAAACTGGTGTACGTTACAGTGTCAAGACTAAACAGTGAAAAAAAAAAGGATTTGGACTTTGTTGTTTCTGGTTTGGTTTGTTTTACGGCATATCAACCTCTGTTCATTAATGTGCAAGTGAAACATGATTATATATCTTGATAAAAAGTTGAAAGAATGGCCTTTTATCAGTATCAGCTGGACAGCGAGGGAGTCTATCCCCTTTTTTGTACAGATAACAATGAAGATGAGGATGATAGTCTGAATAATACAAATAATACTAATTATCAAGCTTCATCTTAAAAATTCAGAGAAATGGTGTAAAAGGTTTGCTTTAAAAATTAAACAATGTCACTGTAATAATAAACACACACACACACACAGTCAGACTTGAGAAAGCTTTATTCTACTTAGAATACAGTTGAAGTTTTCTTGGGAGTTTATATAGTTTCAGAAAGCTAAAGATTTACACAAAGAGGAAGTAATAATAAACCTGGGGAAGTAACTCTCAATTACTTATTACAGTCATATAATAAAAGGTAAAACAAATATGCGCCAAAAAAAGACAGCCTATTTCTTTTGTTTTTGTTTTGTTTTGTTTTACGGCATATCAACCTCAGTGGGTCATTTAATGCCAATAAAGTTTTGAAATAAATTAATTCTTAACGGACACTCAATTTTTTTTTATAAACACATTTTTCTATTTAACCCATGGATGGGACCCTAACAGGTACTAACACTCAGAGTCAGAGTGGACCAGAGAGCAAAGGTAATGAATGGGTGCTCCACATTCCCCAAACCTCCAGAACTGAAACCTCATCATCTGGTTAAAAGTTAGGAGTCTTTCATTGCACCAAGTCATTACAGTAGAAATAAATTAAATTTTCCACTCACTTAGAGCACTTTCAAAAAAACCACTCGCTTCTAAGATTTTTGTTTGTTGTTTTATGGAAAGGTGAAGGAAAGTCTGTAAGATTGTAACTTGGATCAGAAATTGTCAGAAAATACAAACCTGGTTTGCTGCAAAGACAACTGCAAAATGGGAGGATATTTATGAAGCCTCAGAACATCATACAAACCAAGCTGCCAATCAGGACTAAGGGAATGGAATCACCCAAATGCATGAGTGGACTATTCTGAATTTCCATAAGTACCAGTTGTCTTGGCACTGGTTCAGTTGTACTTGGCTAGTTGCTGTTGTTGAAACCAATAGTAGACTGACTGACTTCAATAACATATATATATATGACTGACTACAATATACACCAAGTCATTACAGTAGTAATAAATTAAATTTTCCACTCACTTAGAGCACTTTCAAAAAATCACTTTCTTCTAAGATTTTTGTTTGTCGTTCTATGGAAAGGTGAAGGAAAGTCCGTAAGATTGTAACTTGGATCAGTAATTGTCCTGGAAATTCAGCAAGACTGAAGTCATAAAAGTACAAATTGAACTTCCTGGATTTGTATAATTGGGAGAATCGAGGAAAAAAACCAAAAATGTAGTATTGTTTAATGGATGTATCAATAAAATTCTCAGTATATAATTGACGCAGCCTGCAAAGTCTAATCGCACTGAAGAGATATGATGAAACAGTACTTTATGTGGATGACTATATATATATATATATATATATATATATATATATATATATATAGAGAGAGAGAGAAGTGTGAATACGGTGTGCTGTTTTTAAGGGCTTGTTCATTACATGAGATATGTTTTTGAAATGTCTAAGCTTACCTTATTTCTAGTTCTACCCTTGCAAATTCAAGTAGACGGAAGACGCGAAACTGGTGTACGTTACAGTGTCAAGACTAAACAGTGAAAAAAAAAAAAGGATTTCGACTTTTGCGCTTCTGGTTTGGTTGTTGCATAGCTTTTCTTCGCTACTCTGAATTGTACACGTGCTGGCATACTGCTTAATAAAATCACAAAGCATGCTGTATGTAGTAGAAGATTGACTTTTTATTTAATTCCCTCATGGTGTGTGTGAGCAAAGAGCGTTGACAATGGGAACTACTACTGCTGGTGTGGTGGAAGGTGGTGGGCGCGCCTCACTGCCCGCCGGCAGCGATTGACCGCAAGCGTCGGTCAGACTCCTTGTGCTCTGTTCGCTGTCTCCTGTCTGACTCCCTACTGACTGTTGACTGTCTTTTGTATCTCCCAAACGCCTACACTTTTTCTTTTTTCTCTTTGTCCCTAAGCCGGAAGTCCTTACTTCCCTTTCCAGTCTCTTTGTTCAATTTTCCTTTGTCTTTTCAAACTTCCCGCGCAAAACAAATTGAAACAATATTCAATCTGCAACATGGTTTGTTTTACGGCATATCAACCTCAGTGGGTCATTTAATGCCGATAAAGTTTTGAAATAAATCAATTCTTAATGGATAATTCAATTTTTTTATAAATACATGTTTTTCTATTTAACCCATAGATGGGACACTAACAGGTACTACCACTCCAGGTCAGAGTGGACTGGGGAGCAATGGTGATGAAAGGGTGCTCCACATTCCCCAAACCTCCAGAACTGGAACCTAACCATCAGAGTTTAATGTCATTCCCAGAACATGAAGACACTCAGCCACCGCCTTCTAGCACCCATATGATAAAAAGGATTGGGGCTTGCTATAAGAGCAATAGGATTAGGGCAATCATATAGGTGCTAGGACTTGACATGACCAGCTGATTGATTGGAGGGTGGCACTTCTGGTTTTATGCTGCTGCACACCAGGTTACCAAGTGCCTAACGGGAGAAATGGGATAAGTAAAGTATAACTTATACTTCTATCATTTGTATCCTCCCATTAGTCCTCTCTTTTTCCTTTTCTTTTTTCTTCTTCACTTTCTTCCCTTTTTCATTAGTCCTTTCTTTCTCTCCTTTTTTCCTTTCTTTCTTTCTATCATTCTTTTTTAGTTTCTTCCATTTTTCATCCTCTTTCATTAGTTCTTTCTTTCTCTTCTTTTTTTCCTGTCTTTCTGTCTATCATTCTTTTTCACTTTCTTCCATTTTCATTAGTTCTTACTTACTCTTTTTTTTCTTTTCCTTTCTTCCTTTCTCTTTTTTCTTTTCCTTCCTTCCTTTCTTATATATATATATATATATATATATATATATATATATAACTTTTATATGGGAAGAAATTGGAAAATCTTACCAGTCTTCAGAAATATCTCTTTATACTTATTAAAAAAAATAATAAAAATGATATGAGAATAATTTTGTTTCTTTCCCAACCTTTGAACTTTAAGAGTGTGAATATTAGATTTGATATTTCGAGTTTACATGAAAATAGTGGAAAATGAATGAGAACACGAATATATAAGATAATAAACACTGTTTTTAACCCAGGGATCATCAAAGTGATTGATATGAGGGTCGATGGGACTATTTAAGGGGTCAGAGTGTGGGGAGCTCAATAACCATGGTTGGGGTCAGAAGCCTACATTAAGAAATAAAAATAGACTGAATACAAAAAATGTAAATATAAATGTACAACGAACATGATTCCTTAACCTCTAGGCATATAATAACCCAAAACGAGGGACTATTCAAGGGGTCAATAAATCTCTTGGAGTGTGGGGAGGTCAATAATCATGGTTGGGGTCAGAAGCCTAAATTAAGAAATAAAAATAGACTGAATATGAAAATTGTATATATATATTTACCAACCCCTCCACACGAGCAGGATGCAACACAGGGTCAATTTCTTAAGCGGAGTTTAACAGGTTTGAATTCAAGAGTTTTCCTTCTCCTAGACCGGTTGCCTAACCAAGGTTAAAGAGCCCAGTCTGCCCTACTATTTACCCATAGCTGGAGGGGGAGTAGAATTCATACCTTTCCCAAGGGTATTAGTGCTAAGTGAAATGCAATTACCATGTCCAGGATTTGAACTCGGGGCGACGAGTCCATTTCCTATGACTTTAACCATTACACCATGCGCTTCCTACTATGAAAATTGTATATATGAATATACAATGCATGTGATTCCTTAACGTCTAAGCATAAAATAACCCAAAACAAGTTGACACATTGTTAAAATCAATCAATCAAAATTCAATTTAACTATAAGGAAGAACAATACTTGCTATTTTTTCCTTCTTATTGGCATTACTTTGTTTTAAAGAGTCTATGATTCAAATGGGCCAGGTTAGCTCAGTTGGTAGAGCGTTCGGCCAGAAACCACAAGGTTCCTAGTTCGATTCCAGCCCTCGCCAACTCAGCATTATGAGTAGCACAGGGATCTGTGCAGTAAAGTAAGGAGCTGACGGTAGGTGTGGCTCTCCACCTCAGACGCGAAAAGAATCTCCTTTGTCTAGCGCTAGTGAAAAGGGGATAGACTCACTCGCTGATTGGCTGATACCGACATTAGGCCGCCCCGACAACTTTACTTATGATTCAAATGCCCTCCCTCAAGAAATGTACACTCCTGAAACCTCAACCTGCAATTCTGTAGTGCTCTCTTCATCATTGTAGTGCTCACCTCTGGTATTACAGTAATTTCATGATTCATAAAATTTTTCAGTTCATGGAGGGCAGTGTCAGTTGAAGAGTTACAGCACTCTTTCCAGGAGTAAGAAAAAATATTTTTGTTGGTGAGTAGCTTTAGAAACTGTTGAGAACATGTAACACAATGTATAATGAACCAATTGAGGGCAGTGTCAGTTGAAGAGTTACAGCACTCTTTCAAGGAGTAAGAATAATCAAGCTAAGTTCCAATTACCATCGAATTGGTAAGACATGGCAACAAGTGGTTGTAACTTAATACAATCTCGTCTTGTTGCGATTCTGCTGCAGAATGACAGGGTATTTATAAAACTCCACAATATCATAGAAACCAAGCAGCCAATCAGAACCCAGGGAATGGAATCACCCAAATGCATGAATAGATTATTCTTGATTTCTATAGATATCAACTGTCTTGGACACTGCTTCAGTTGTGTTTAGCTAGTTGCTGTTATTCAAACTAACAGTAGACTAACTGACTTCAATAATCTATGTTAGTGAGTAGCTTTAGAAACAGTTGAGAACATGTAACACAGTGTATTATGAACCAATAGAGGGCAGTGTCAGTCGAGGAGTTACAGTACTCTTTCAAGGAGTAAAAACAATATTTTTGTTAGTGAGTAGCTTTAGAAACTGTTGAGAAGATATTACAGGGTATAATGAACCAATGGAGGGCAGTGTCAGTTGAAGAGTTACAGTAATCTTTCAAGGAGTAAAAACATTATTTTTGTTGGTGAGTAAGCTTTTAGTTATGAAATTCAGCCACTGCTAATGTTAGTGCCTGGTTTTGAAAGGCAGTTTAAGAGCTGTTTCAGTATGAATATATTAAAAATGATTATTCAATGGAATAAAATCAGAAGATTAGTGTGATAAGGTAATAATTTCATATTCAAAGCCAATTTTTTCCCTGCATGCAGCTTGCACAGATCTTGAGGAATCATGCAACTAATACACCTTCCTCAACGATCAGTGATGCTGTTTCAACAAAGACAAAAGTCTGGTGGAGTGAACCCAATTGACTACGCAATGTCCAAATTGACTGTTTCCTTAAAGTTTAACACTTTATGAATAGATAGATAGATATGAATAGACTAAGACAGAGGGATAGATAGATATGAATAGAGAGATAGATAGATAGATATGAATAGAGTGATAGATAGATAGATAGATAGATAGATAGATAGATATGAATAGAGTGATAGATAGATAGATAGATATGAATAGAGTGATAGATAGATAGATAGATAGATATGAATAGATAGATAGATAGATAGATATGAATAGAGAGATAGAGAGATAGATATGAATAGAGAGATAGAGAGATAGATATGAATAGAGAGATAGATAGATATGAATAGAGAGATAGATATGAATAGAGAGATAGATAGATAGATATGAATAGATAGATAGAGAGATAGATATGAATAGAGTGATAGATAGAGAGATAGATATGAATAGAGTGATAGATAGAGAGATAGATATGAATAGAGTGATAGATAGATAGATATGAATAGACTGATATAGATAGATGGATAGGTATGAACAGACAGAGATAGATAGGTAACAAACAATAAACTTAAATTTATTTATTTTATATTTTATTTTATTTTATATGTATATATATATATAAAACCTGAAATAGATATATTTTTTCTCACCTCCTAATGTCAGTCTTAATCTTCTAGCACTTCAAGTACAGTGCGATTAAGAAATTGATGGGTAATTGATGAGGAAGTGCGTCCCGGTCTCCTGCCTCAGAAATTGCTACCCGGTGATTATCAAAATAACATCCCCAGCTATGTCGTCTCAGTGGTATTTCTTGAAAGAAAATAACCAACTTAGGGTTAGGCTTAAACTCTATCTGATGGTGAGGTTCCAGTTTTGGAGGTTTGGGGAATGTGGAGCACCCCTTCATCACCATTGCTCCCTGGTCCACTCTGACCCGGAATGGTAGTACCTGTTAGGGTCCCATCTATGGGTTAAATAGAAAAATGTATTTATAAAAAAATTGAATTATCCATTAAGAATTGATTTTATATGTATATATATATATAAAACCTGAAATAGATATATTTTTTCTCACCTCCTAATGTCAGTCTTATGACTATAAGTTTCATTTGTATTTAATTTGGAAAATCTTCAATTGAAACATGAAAAAAGAAGAGTTAATAAAGGCTGAATATTTTTCTCAGGTAATTCAAAATATGTCTGCTGAAGTAGGTTTTGGTTTGGTTTGTTTTGTTTTACGGCATATCAACCTCAATGGGTCATTTAATGCCAATAAAGTTTTGAAATAAATCAATTCTTAATGGATATTACAATATTTTTATAGATACATTTTTCTATTTAACCCATAGATGGGACCCTAACAGGTACTACCACTCCGGGTCAGAGTGGACCAGGGAGCAATGGTGATGAAGGGGTGCTCCACATTCCTCAAACCTCCAAAACTGGAACCTCACCATCAGATAGAGTTTAACGTCATTTCCAGGACATGTTGACCTGCAGCCACCGCCTTCTAGCACCCATATGATAAAAAGGGGTTGGGGCTTGCTATAAGGGCAATAGGGTTGGGGAAATCATATAGGTGCTAGGGCTTGACGTGACCAGCCGATTGATCGGAGGGGGCCTCTCCGACCGCCCGTCTAGCCCAAGATAGGGCCAAAGCGGAGTATTGCAGGTCATGAACTGCTCATCCACCTGGGCTCTATCCTTAAGCATCACGGGTCGCCACCCACGGCCAACAGGTGGCCCCATTGGGGGAGTCTTACCCCTCTGCAGAGGTGCAGTCGGTGCATTCTAACGCCCCAGCCAACAGGGTGGGCTGAAGTAGGGAAGGGATGGTGAGAGAGAAAAAAAAGAAACATCTGATCCTTTCAATCTTTGATAGCATGCCTTGTCTGTCCGCACTGACAAAGAGATGTTGACTCTCTGATTAAGATTAGAACCAATCATGTGGAACTCTTTGACACTTTACTGATTCCTCAAGAAGTGGTTTGGATCTATTGAACTGTGGTGACATTTATCCAGCTTGTCAAGATTCTTTTTTCAATCCTCATTAGGGGAGTATGATTGATAATTGGCCTCAATCGTGCATAATGATTGGAATCTTTGAGGGTGACCTTCACCCCTGCCAAAGATAAATAACTGGCATTTCCCGATACTTTAGACCAGAGGTGCCCACACTTTTTCAGCTTGCAAGCTATTTTTAGAAAGATCAGGTCGAAAACCAAGCCCTGGTGATATTTAATGTGTATATATATATTTACTTTGACGTTAATTGATTTATTTTCGAAGTTTCTTTCTTTCAATAGATCTAATAACATTCATAGTACATTGTCTAGGCAGGTGCATTAATGAGAAGTGCTAGATCATCTGTGTAATCCACATCTGTAATAATTTCTGTGGGATATCACCTACTTCTAGCCTTTTTTTAGCATGAAGTTTTTTTCCTTCATTAGATCTGATGATGTTCATAGTAAACAGTCTACACAGGTGTATTCATGAGAAGTGCTAGATCATCTGTGTAATCCACATCTGTATTAATTTTGGTGGGATATCACCTACTTTTAGCTTTTTTCCTTCATTAGATCTGATGATGTTCATAGTACACAGTCTACACAGGTGTATTCATGAGAAGTGCTAGATCATCTGTGTAATCCACATCTGTACTAATTTTGGTGGGATATCACCTGATTCTACCCTTTTTCCTTCATTAGCTCTAATGATGTTCATAGTACATAGTCTAGAATATTTTTTTTTCATGGAATTTTTGTCATCAAACATAATGAATGAGAAAAGTGGCCTCTGAACAATTTACTTTTTAAAAGAAAATTAAATCTAAAAGAGAAATACACAAAGAAAAAATATAATAAAAACTCTAAGTCCCTTGTGCCATAGATTAATATTTAAATGTTTTTTTGAAAATATGAATAAAAATAGCAACTAGCGACTTAAAGACCAGACAAAGACAGGAGTGCATCAAGTGCTTATAGCTACCATCTTGATTGAGGCATCATGGGAGTCAAGTCAAAAATAGTGTTAAGTAAATAAAAACAATTATTAGTATGAACTCTCTCTCTGTTATCATGGGAAAAGCCTGGAATTAAAAGAAACAGAAATTCTTCAATCTACTTGCGGAAATCTTCTAGCACTTCAGATACAGTGTGATTAAGAAATTGATGCAGCACTAAATAAGACCGCGCTGTTGACTGGGGCATTAGAATGCACCGACTGCACCTCTGCAGAGGGGTAGGACTCCCCCAATGGGGTCACTTGTTGACCATGGGTGGTGACCCATGATGTTTAAGGATAGAACCCAGGTGGATGAGCAGTTCATGACTTGCAATACTCCACTTTGGCCCTATCTTAGGCTAGACAGGCGGTCGGAGAGGCCTCCTCCGATCAATCGGCTGGTCACGTCAAGCCCTAGCACCTATATGATTTTCCCAACCCTATTGCCCTTCTAATCTTCTAGCACTTCAAGTACAGTGCGATTAAGAAATTGATGGGTAATTGATGAGGAAGTGCGTCCCGGTCTCCTGCCTCAGAAATTGCTACCCGGTGATTATCAAAATAACATCCCCAGCTATGTCGTCTCAGTGGTATTTCTTGAAAGAAAATAACCAACTTAGGGTTAGGCTTAAACTCTATCTGATGGTGAGGTTCCAGTTTTGGAGGTTTGGGGAATGTGGAGCACCCCTTCATCACCATTGCTCCCTGGTCCACTCTGACCCGGAATGGTAGTACCTGTTAGGGTCCCATCTATGGGTTAAATAGAAAAATGTATTTATAAAAAAATTGAATTATCCATTAAGAATTCATTTATTTCAAAACTTTATTGGCATTATCAACCACTGAGGTTGACATGCCGTAAAACAAAACAAAACAAAAACAAAAGAAATAGGCTGTCTTTTTTTGCGCATATTTGTTTTACCTTTTATTATAATAAGTAATTGAGAGTTACTTCCCCAGTTTTATTATTACTTCCTCTTTGTGTAAATCTTTAGCTTTCTGAAACTATATAAACTCCCAAGAAAACTTCAACTGTATTCTAAGTAGAATAAAGCTTTCTCAAGTCTGTGTTCATTTATTATTACAGTGACATTGTTTAATTTTTAAAGCAAACCTTTTACACCATTTCTCTGAATTTTTAAGATGAAGCTTGATAATTAGTATTATTTGTATTATTCAGACTATCATCCTCATCTTCATAGTTATCTGTACAAAAAAAGGGATAGACTCCCTCGCTGTCCAGCTGATACTGATAAAAGGCCATTCTTTCAACTTTAACTTTTTATCAAGATATATAATCATGTTTCACTTGCACATTAATGAACAGAGATAACTTGTATTAACAGAACTAGCAAATATATGCACCCTCTGGGTGAAAGTGTTTAAGTTTTAATGTAATAAAATAAGTTTTAATGTAATAAAATATATATATTGGACCCTGGTTGATTGATCTTGTGTCGCATCCTGCTCACGCAGAGGATTTGGTTAAATACATACACTATTATGTATGGAGGCGTATGGACTAATGGTTAGAGTTGTAGGAAATGGACTTGTCGACCCGAGTTCAATTCCTGGACAAAGCTGTTTGAATTTCACATTGCACTAATACCCTTGGGAAATGTATGAATCCATTTCTCCCTCCAGCTATGGGTAAATAGCAGGGCAGACTGGGCTCTTTAACAGTGGCTAGGTAACCAGTCTAGGAGAAGGAAAACTCTGAATTCAAACCTGTTGAACTCCGCTTAAGAAATTGACCTCGTGTCATATCCTGCTCGTGCAGAGGGATTGGTAAATATATATACATGTTATCAAGAAGTTGCTTGTTTTTAAATCAATTTTTTTTACACAATGTTTCAGATTTAATGACATTTTTATAAAAACATTTTTTTAAAAGTGGACACTACGCCATCGTCTCCAGTAGACGGACGGATGCCAACCATATATATAACCATGTTTTTATACAATAAAGTGCTATTTATAAAGTCATTCTTAATGTATACTGTTGCCTGTTGTTCTCGTCTGCTAACTCGACGGTAGTTAGAACCCCACTGTGATGGTGAGTATCATTGTTTCTACATCTCCCCTCTCCCTCCCCCGCGTGCAGACAAGGCTCTACAAGGGGTGAGCTGTTCTTTAAGGCCTGCCCTGTTATGCGGGAATAACCTGGACAGGGCTCGAGGGATTTTCGATGGACAAAGGCAGGTTGATGTATCAGTGCTCACTGTGGGGTGTCGAATTGCTGTATGCGCATCATTTCTGGGAGATGTTGGGAGATTGGAATGCATAGATGAAGTATTGCTTGCAGGGCTTGTAAATTCAGGCATTGCACTTGGTATTGGGGTGGGTTTTGCTTTGGCCTCCAACTTCCTCAAGAAACGGCGATTCCTGAGAGTGACTCTTCCTGATCCATCGACCCTGATTTGGTACTGATGATCTGGATTCTACAGGTTCAAAGTTCCATGATGGTACAAATAACAATGAAGATGGGGACAATAGTCCGAATAACACTAATAATAATACTAATCTTCAAGCCTCATCTCAAACATTCAGAGAAATAGTATTTAAGTTTTAATGTAATAAAATAAGTTTTAATGTAATAAAATATATATATTGGACCCTGGTGATAGGGAAATTGACTTATTATACTCGCTAGCACCAATCAAACCAATAAATCATTACATGCGTTGTGTGAGATGTTGTCATATGCATTCCAACAAGCATTTATTCAACAGTATACATGTTTTCAACAAGGAAGTGCGTGGTGTAATGGTTAAAGTCATGGGAAATGGACTCGTCGACCAGAGTTCAAATCCTGGACGTGGCAATTATTTCACTTAGTGCTAATACCCTTGGGAAAGGTATGAATCCTACTCTCCCACCAACTATGGGTAAATAGTTGGGCAGACTGGGCTCTTTAACCTTGGTTAGGCAACTGGTCTAGGAGAAGGAAAACTCTGAATTCAAACCTGTTGAACTCCGCTTATGAAATTGACCTCGTGTCACATCCTGCTCCTGCGGAGGGGTTGGTAAATATATATACATGTTATCAACAAGTTACTTGTTTTTAAATCAATTTTTTTTACCAAATTCTTTTTAAACAATGTTTCAGATTTAATGACATTTTTATTTTAGATTAGCAGCATAAGAGGACAGAACCAAAAGTATTTGTACCTTCCGTTTTAATTAGGCTGAGCAGTGTTCATCATTGGAAAGTAGTTATTTTCTATTACAAGAAAAAACACTTTCTTTATACAATTCTATAGATAATTTAAAAAAAAAAAATCAGCATAACTAATATTAATATTGAACTCTGGTGTGTGGGAAATTGACTCGCTAGCACCAATCAAACCAAATTATCAAACTAATTATCAAACCAGGAATTATTACAGATGTGGATTACACAGATGATCTAGCACATTAATGAATAGGGGTCACTTGTGTTTGAATAGGGATAACTTATATTAACAGAACTAGCAAATATATGCACCCTCTGGTTGCAAAGTGTTTAAGTTTTAATGTTAATAAAAAGTGGGTCATTTAAAGCCGATAAAGTTTTGAAATAAAGTCATTCTTAATGGATACTCAATTTCTTTTATAAATACATTTTTCTATTTAACCCATATATAGATGGGACCCTAATAGTTACTACCACTCCGGGTCAGAGTGGACCATGGAGCAATTTGTGTTTGAATAGGGATAACTTGTATTAACAGAATTAGCAAATATATGCACCCTCCGGGAGTGTTTAAGTTTTAATGTAATAAAATAAGTTTTAATGTAATAAAATATATATATATTGGACCCTGTTGAGTGGGAAATTGACTTATTATACTCGCTAGCACCAATTAAACCAATAAATCCATACATGCTTTGTGTGAGGTGTTGTAATATGCATTCCAACAACCATTTATTCAACAGTATATATAGTGTAAGTAAAAACATTGATCATTTTTAAAATATTCCAACCTTCATAAAAACGAGAAATAATTTAACGATCTTTTTATTATTTAAAAATATTTCTTCTTTAAAATTCAGAATTACGAATTAATACAATGAAAATATGAAACGACACATTTCATAACTAGGAAACAAAAAATAATATATATATGTGTGTGTGTGTGTGTGTGTGTGTGTGTGTGTGTGTGTGTGTTTAAAGTCTTGCGGGCGTGGCGCATTTTTTAACAAAGAAATGAAAATACCCCCCCCCAAAAAAAAAACCTGCCAATATTCAATTTTTATTTTAATCCATTTGATTTTTAAATAAATCTTTTCAAATTTTAAATTTTAAATTTCGATCAAACTTAACAAAAGAAAAATGTCTTAACATGAATTTTAATTTTATCGGCACCAAACTTTTTCTTTTTTCGCTCACTTATATAATATATATGTATCATATATATTATATTAATTTATGTGTGTATAATGTGTGTGAAAGTATCTCTTTATATCAACAAGTTACTTGAGTGGAAACTGACAACTTCTTTCTAATCAATTCACGCATCAATACAATTACATCAATAATAATATATATATATATATATATATATTAAAAAAACAATTTTCAAATTCAATACCATATAAATACATTTTCATGTTTAATAATGTTAAGTAAGAAACAAGTCTGTTATGGATATTGAATAAATAATGATTACAATAGAATTATCTATAATTATTATAACTTATCTCCATGAGGGAGATTTCCACCACCCGACTAAGCTAGTGTTCACTAGAGGGCTGGAGTGACAGCAAGTCCTCCCCAGTCTCCAGACTCTTCTGAGCATTCTTGCTGATTCTAACAATGCTATTGTTTAGATGATCTCGACTCTTCCTTCGATTTCAATTCCTGCAGACTCTTTTCCTAACCCTTTGAAACCGTTTCCCAGATCCCAATTAAATAAAGGGACAAATTAAACCTCACAC
This sequence comes from Doryteuthis pealeii, assembly GCA_023376005.1. NCBI lineage: Eukaryota > Metazoa > Mollusca > Cephalopoda > Myopsida > Loliginidae > Doryteuthis > Doryteuthis pealeii. The sequence goes on from CM042167.1 coordinate 4,978,635, forward strand.
ACACACTATCAGGACTTGAAACCTACATTACTCCACAGTGTCCAGTCCATATCTCACCCACAGATGCATTCAGTCAAGGCGATACCTGCCAACATCAGTCCATTCTCCAGTCACGAACACACAAATACGCGCAAAAGCATACAAATGCTAGTCGTTTCCATTTCATCAGGACGACCAATTTCCAAGCCAGGAAATAAGTGAACTTTCTGGTCATGTGATCAAAATGGACAGGCCTGGGAAGAAGAGAGAGGAGTATGGTGAGGATGTGTGAGGAGTGCGTTGCAGGATAATTCGAGCCAAGGGAAAGCAAGGTATTGATTTCCAAGCAGTTGCTTGCACAGTCCGAGTAAGTTTGCTCACACAAAGGTGAATATCTCTGAACTTCTCTTGATTAGTTACGACTAAGAATCTGCTCCCACCCGAGAATTCCCAGTTGCTCAATTGCATTACACTGACGAACAAAGAAATGAAAGACGCTAAAAATGGCCAATTAGACCCTATTAGCACCGATAAAATTTGTAGTATATCACGTGAACTCTATCTCATGATCGTTTCATATCTAATCTAATCCATCTTATTTAATTAAGATATCTCATTCTGTCCTATCTATCTACCAGAGTTTGTTCCTATCTACATCAAATTGTACTATCTTATCTACCTGAGTTTGTTCTTATCTATCTATCCATCTATTTAATTAGAATATCTCATTCTGTTCCATATCTATCTACCTGAGTTTTGTCCCTAATCTTTTTATTTTTATGTTTCTAAAATTCCAAGGTCTATTCATAATTAGATATCTCATTCTGTTCCTAATCTATCTACCTGAGTTGTGTTCCATATCTATCTATCCCCATCTATATTAAGTACTCCTTAATTCTGTTCTTATCTATCTACCTGAGTTGTTCCTTCTATCAATCTCAGTCTTTACATATCCTATCAATATCTCATCGTTCGTTCCTATTTATCTACCTCAGTCTGTTGCTATCGTATCTAATCTACCTCAGTTCTTTTCAATATTAGTAATCTTATCTCTGATCTTTCTTTCCTAACATCAAGTATCTCATATAACTACGTATGTGTTTGCCTTAACTCAATCGTTCTATCTAATCTATCTTCTCAGGTCTGTTTCCCTAACTTATCTGATCTACTATCTCAGTGCTGTTCCATATAGCATATCTATCTATCGCTATCTATCGCAGTCTGTCATCACTAACTATCTATCTAGGTCCTACGTCTATTCTCACATCTGTTCCGTAACTATCTAAATCTATTCGTATCTATCTCAAGTCTGTCTCCCAATAAACTTATCTATCTATCTATCTCAGTCTGTTCCTAACCTATCGTATTCTATTACTATCTATCCCAGCTCAGTCCTGTTCCTAACTATCTGTCCTTCCATCTATCTATCTCAGTCTTTACCTAACATATTGTCTTGATATCTATTATCTATCTAATTATCCCAGTCTGTTCCTATCTATCTATCTCATCTCAGTTTTCATATTATCTATCTACCTCATCTGTTTCCTATCATCTATCTATCTCACTTTCCTATCAAGTAGTGCCGCTATATTGGAAAGCAATCCATAAAGATCGTATCTTAATCCCATATGTATCCTACCTATTCTGCTCACACCACTATCATCTATCTATATCAGCTTTTCCACAAATGTCGTATCCTATCATATTCCTCACCTGTCCGATCCACTACTATCTATCTCAGTTTGTTCATTTCATCATATCTTCTATCTCCAGTTCTCGTTTTATATCTATCTATATTCTCTTGTTGTTTTATACTATCTATCTTCAATCACTGATTCATATCTATCTAATGCCTCAGTCGTATAGTGTTTCAATCTATCTATCTATTACCCTCCAAAGTTACTTATTTTTATACCAAATACTACTTAGTCAATATCACCTCAAATCTGATTTAATACTACAAACTTATCAGTAAGTAATACCTCTCTCCTCTTTTTTTCTT